>CAXAJV010000735.1:312703-315215 GCA_963969225.1 Xylocopa violacea | reverse complement strand
CTCTTTTTCCCTTTCGGTGCGCCCGAACTCAGAAACGTTCGTAAATGGAATTCGAATGAACGACGGCGGGCAGATTCGAGCACCGGAGAGAAAAGATTCGACGAAACGCAACGCAAGCAGTATTCTGGTTACGTGAACGACCCTCAGCTAGGCGTGGTCCAGGAATTGTATCCGTGGACCGCAATGTGCGTTCGAAATGTCGATGTTCATGTGTCCTGCAGTTCACACGTTGACGCGCAATTAGCTGCGTTCTTCATCGACCCACGAGCCAAGTGATCCACCGTTCAGGGTAATCGTATATGTATATTTTTTATTAATTGTTAAGTCTCTTCGTACTAAGTTTCGAACAAGTCGAGACCCAAACGTCTCCGGCGAAGGAGACGCGGGCGTCGCCCGAATTCTCGGCGACACGATACCGTCCTACGGATGAAACGGACACGCCTGTTTCAGGGTGTTTAGGATACATCCTTTCGGATTCACGCCAGTGTGCCACGCGTCCAGGTAGATAAAATTTTTCGAAAATTCGTTAGGACTCTTCTTCGCGCGTATCGCGCAGACCCTCGAGGCGGTCCCCCCTTCCTCCCGACAACACGAAGCGAGCTTGTAAAATTCGATCTCGCAACGGCGGGTTTATTAAGGGACTCTCGACAACGAGGAAGAATACGCAAACGCGATTATATCGTCGTCCCCTCTGAACGAATGGCACGTGGAAGTGAATACAAAAAAAAAAAAAAAGAAAGATATCCAACACCCAGCGGCGTATTGCTTTCGAGAAGTTGACGACGTTCGTACAGGTAAGTCGTAAAATATCGATGGGACTCGCCGTGAAACCTCGAAGCGGTCTATAATTTTACCCACCCGACAACACGAAGCGAGCATAAAAAATTATTCGATCTCGCAACGGCGGGTGTGTTTCCAGACTCGCGACAACGAGGCTTCGCTCGGCGAAGCGGTCCCCTCTGAACGAACGACACGATCAAAACCCGAACACAGGTGCGTGGTACAAGTTCCTCAAATTCCACGATCCACTGCACGATCTGTGCTTCAGAGCTCAGGTGATAAAAAAAAAAAAAAATTCGTTGGGACTCGGCCGCCAAAGCCTCGAGCGGTCTACCGTTTTTCCCCGGCAACACGAAGCGAGTATAAATTATTCGATCTCGCAACGGCCGGTTTCTCAGACTCTCGACAACGAGGCTATGGCAAAAAGCAAGTCCCCTCTGAGCTTGCAGCACAATTGTGAAACGGGAAAACGAACAAGTACCAGCGGCGTATTGCTTTCACGCAGAGACGCAAAATAATGGTACACACTCGACCTGTCGAATATGCAAAGTCGACGACATAACTTACCGTTCGGGTAAGAAAAATTCGTTAGGACTCGTCGGTTAACAACACCAACACCTCGAGCGCGGTCTGTATAATTTTATTTACCCGACAACACGAAGCGAGCATAATAAATGAGATTCGATCTCGCAACGGCGGGTTCATTATACAGACTCTAATCGCCAACGAGGCTTGGCCCGACGAATCGTCCCCTCCGAACGGAACGGTACGATCGACATTAACACAACCAGGGTACGCGGCGCGACACCACGCTCTTAACGAATTCGAAGTCGACGACGATCGTCGTTCGGGTAAAGATTCGTTGGGACTCGCCGTCGTACACAGCCTCGAGGCGGTCTGTTTCACCCGACAACGCGAAGCGAGCATAATATTGTTCGATCTCGCAACGGCACGGGTTTTCACAGACTCTCGACAACGAGGCTTGGCGGCGACGAATCGTCCCCTCCGAACGGAACGGTACGATCGACTAAAACAGGATACGCGCGACACACGCTCTTAAAGGAATTCGAAGTCGACGACGGCGCGTCCGTTCGGGTGAAGATTCGTTGGGACTCGCCGCACGCGCAGCCTCTGAGCGGTCCAATTTAACCTGCGACACGAAGCGAGCATAAAATGGTTCGATCTCGCAACGGCAACGGGTTTTCATAGACTCTATGAGAGCGAGGCTTGGCGGCGACGAATCGTCCCCTCCGAACGGAACGGTACGATCGACTAAAACAGGATACGCGCGACACACGCTCTTAAAAGAAATCGAAGTCGACGACGGCGCGTCCGTTCGGGTGAATGATTCGTTGGGACTCGCCGCACGCGCAGCCTCTGAGCGGTCCAATTTAACCTGCGACACGAAGCGAGCATAAAATTGTTCGATCTCGCAACGGCAACGGGTTTTCAGACACTCAACAACGAGGCTTGGCGGCGACGAATCGTCCCCTCCGAACGAAACGGTACGGTACGATCGACTGGTATAAAAGAGCGGGCGACACACGATCCTGCGAATTCGAGGTCGACGACGGTACAACACGTTCATCGTTCGGGTGAAGATTCGTTGGGACTCGCCGCGCGCGCAGCCTCGAAGCGGTCCAATTTAACCTGCGACACGAAGCGAGCATAAAATTGTTCGATCTCGCAACGGCACGGGTTTTCACAGACTCTCGACAACGAGGCTTGGCGG
>CAXAJV010000735.1:295203-300203 GCA_963969225.1 Xylocopa violacea | reverse complement strand
ACGTTAAGGAACCCGCGTCTATTTGGTCAGAGAGAAGGTATTATAAATCCCGTTTTCTTTCGGGAAAACGGGAAAAAAAAAAATTCGACAACATACAAGAGAGATGATTACGGAGCTTCGACGCACGGGGACGGCAGACGACGAAAAGAACTTTCGTCGTCTCCGACGCAGCGATCCTTTCATTTACCGCTCGATTACCACAAAACTCCGCCGTTCTTCTCGGCGAAGCGTTTTGCGCACCGCGCCAATGTCATTCGTGTCGGTTCTCGGATTCGTAATGCATACGAGACCCTCGCTGGACAACCAAGTTGCCGGCGATTTTTAACATCCGTCCTCTCTTATCGTAGCTATGAACGATTATAAATAATTCCAGCGGTTCCACCTTCCGCGCGTAACACGCAGAGATCGAAACGGAGCGGCTCCTTTTCCCCGATTTATCACCCTGATCCGTCGGAACGACGGATAGGCCGAGTTGGAGCGCGCCCACGCGAATCTCTCTGCTGCGTGGAACGGGAAATAAAAAAAAAAAGGAACGCACGCGTGGAATTACATAACCAAGCTGCGCTTTCCGGGGACTGGATGACCGGCTTTTTGATCGCGCGGTCCCGTCTCGACAACGAAGACATGGGGTGACCAACAACTTGTGGCACCGAGCAGCACCTCGTCGAAGTATAACTTCGAGCCTCGCCAATGGGGTGGGCACAATCTCTTCCCGTATCTACTTCTCTAAACGACTCTCCTCGTTGCGCGTGGCGTTACCGATTCGAGTTCTGTGCTTCGGAATCTGCGGACGCGCGTCACAGGCCAGAAACGTTACAATCGACCATATATATATATATACCAAATGTTCCGATCGACACCGGGCTGACAGACAGAGGCAGCACACCGAGGACGCACGGTAAATTCGAGTCTCGACGAACGTGGCTGGGGTCAGATTCGAACATCCCAAGATCATCAGCGTTCGAAGAGGAAATGCGTCCCCGTGCGCGCGTTTGTCTGTGGTCCCCGACAATCGACGGCATATGGAAATAAAATTCGAGATCGACTTCGGCAACGACGGCCTATATACATTGTATGTATTCGAGTGACGGTCCGCTCAATTTCTTCCTTACACAAAACATGGTATACGCGCACAACGCGCGGAGAGAGCAGAGAGAGAACGGGTTATTCTGATGATTGAACGCAACAACACCCTGGGGCTGTGCGAACTTCGAACGATCGGATGCGCATCATCGTCCCTCACGTTACGACGATGTCGCTCGCTCTCTCTTTCTTGTATATTCTCTTCTCTCTCTCGACCGAGTTCCCAACAATTCGATTCTCTCAGTCTTGCGGCAAAAGAAAAATTCATTTTAAACGACGTCGAGCGCGCGGCATATCAATCGTGCGTTAAAGAGACGCGCGAAGAGTGGTCATGGTGTGTGGCGGGTGTGCGAATTTGGAATACGGAACAAAATCGGCAGTCGAAACACGAAGCGGTTCCCCGTGGGCGGTCGTCCGGTTAAACGAACGACTCACGACGCCACGAAGAACTCGCGCGAGTCCGTGATCGACACCGTCGATTTCCGTGAACCCGTTTAACGCACGCCGCACGCGCGCACACGTTACACCAGTCGCATATAGTCTCGGGGCACGGCCACAGACGACTCGGACGAACGTCCAACGATCGCTCGTACGTCGCGTATCGTTCCTCTTTTTCCCTTTCGGTGCGCCCGAACTCAGAAACGTTCGTAAATGGAATTCGAATGAACGACGGCGGGCAGATTCGAGCACCGGAGAGAAAAGATTCGACGAAACGCAACGCAAGCAGTATTCTGGTTACGTGAACGACCCTCAGCTAGGCGTGGTCCAGGAATTGTATCCGTGGACCGCAATGTGCGTTCGAAATGTCGATGTTCATGTGTCCTGCAGTTCACACGTTGACGCGCAATTAGCTGCGTTCTTCATCGACCCACGAGCCAAGTGATCCACCGTTCAGGGTAATCGTATATGTATATTTTTTATTAATTGTTAAGTCTCTTCGTACTAAGTTTCGAACAAGTCGAGACCCAAACGTCTCCGGCGAAGGAGACGCGGGCGTCGCCCGAATTCTCGGCGACACGATACCGTCCTACGGATGAAACGGACACGCCTGTTTCAGGGTGTTTAGGATACATCCTTTCGGATTCACGCCAGTGTGCCACGCGTCCAGGTAGATAAAATTTTTCGAAAATTCGTTAGGACTCTTCTTCGCGCGTATCGCGCAGACCCTCGAGGCGGTCCCCCCTTCCTCCCGACAACACGAAGCGAGCTTGTAAAATTCGATCTCGCAACGGCGGGTTTATTAAGGGACTCTCGACAACGAGGAAGAATACGCAAACGCGATTATATCGTCGTCCCCTCTGAACGAATGGCACGTGGAAGTGAATACAAAAAAAAAAAAAAAGAAAGATATCCAACACCCAGCGGCGTATTGCTTTCGAGAAGTTGACGACGTTCGTACAGGTAAGTCGTAAAATATCGATGGGACTCGCCGTGAAACCTCGAAGCGGTCTATAATTTTACCCACCCGACAACACGAAACGAGCATAAAAAATTATTCGATCTCGCAACGGCGGGTGTGTTTCCAGACTCGCGACAACGAGGCTTCGCTCGGCGAAGCGGTCCCCTCTGAACGAACGACACGATCAAAACCCGAACACAGGTGCGTGGTACAAGTTCCTCAAATTCCACGATCCACTGCACGATCTGTGCTTCAGAGCTCAGGTGATAAAAAAAAAAAAAAATTCGTTGGGACTCGGCCGCCAAAGCCTCGAGCGGTCTACCGTTTTTCCCCGGCAACACGAAGCGAGTATAAATTATTCGATCTCGCAACGGCCGGTTTCTCAGACTCTCGACAACGAGGCTATGGCAAAAAGCAAGTCCCCTCTGAGCTTGCAGCACAATTGTGAAACGGGAAAACGAACAAGTACCAGCGGCGTATTGCTTTCACGCAGAGACGCAAAATAATGGTACACACTCGACCTGTCGAATATGCAAAGTCGACGACATAACTTACCGTTCGGGTAAGAAAAATTCGTTAGGACTCGTCGGTTAACAACACCAACACCTCGAGCGCGGTCTGTATAATTTTATTTACCCGACAACACGAAGCGAGCATAATAAATGAGATTCGATCTCGCAACGGCGGGTTCATTATACAGACTCTAATCGCCAACGAGGCTTGGCCCGACGAATCGTCCCCTCCGAACGGAACGGTACGATCGACATTAACACAACCAGGGTACGCGGCGCGACACCACGCTCTTAACGAATTCGAAGTCGACGACGATCGTCGTTCGGGTAAAGATTCGTTGGGACTCGCCGTCGTACACAGCCTCGAGGCGGTCTGTTTCACCCGACAACGCGAAGCGAGCATAATATTGTTCGATCTCGCAACGGCACGGGTTTTCACAGACTCTCGACAACGAGGCTTGGCGGCGACGAATCGTCCCCTCCGAACGGAACGGTACGATCGACTAAAACAGGATACGCGCGACACACGCTCTTAAAGGAATTCGAAGTCGACGACGGCGCGTCCGTTCGGGTGAAGATTCGTTGGGACTCGCCGCACGCGCAGCCTCTGAGCGGTCCAATTTAACCTGCGACACGAAGCGAGCATAAAATGGTTCGATCTCGCAACGGCAACGGGTTTTCATAGACTCTATGAGAGCGAGGCTTGGCGGCGACGAATCGTCCCCTCCGAACGGAACGGTACGATCGACTAAAACAGGATACGCGCGACACACGCTCTTAAAAGAAATCGAAGTCGACGACGGCGCGTCCGTTCGGGTGAATGATTCGTTGGGACTCGCCGCACGCGCAGCCTCTGAGCGGTCCAATTTAACCTGCGACACGAAGCGAGCATAAAATTGTTCGATCTCGCAACGGCAACGGGTTTTCAGACACTCAACAACGAGGCTTGGCGGCGACGAATCGTCCCCTCCGAACGAAACGGTACGGTACGATCGACTGGTATAAAAGAGCGGGCGACACACGATCCTGCGAATTCGAGGTCGACGACGGTACAACACGTTCATCGTTCGGGTGAAGATTCGTTGGGACTCGCCGCGCGCGCAGCCTCGAAGCGGTCCAATTTAACCTGCGACACGAAGCGAGCATAAAATTGTTCGATCTCGCAACGGCACGGGTTTTCACAGACTCTCGACAACGAGGCTTGGCGGCGACGAATCGTCCCCTCCGAACGAAACGGTACGGTACGATCGACTGGTATAAAAGAGCGGGCGACACACGATCCTGCGAATTCGAGGTCGACGACGGTACAACACGTTCATCGTTCGGGTGAAGATTCGTTGGGACTCGCCGCGCGCGCAGCCTCGAAGCGGTCCAATTTAACCTGCGACACGAAGCGAGCATAAAATTGTTCGATCTCGCAACGGCACGGGTTTTCTCAGACTCTCGACAACGAGGCTTGGCGGCGACGAATCGTCCCCTCCGAACGAAACGGTACGGTACGATCGACTGGTATAAAAGAGCGGGCGACGCGATCCTACGAATTCGAGGTCTACGACGGTACACACGTTCGTCGTTCGGGTAAAGATTCGTTGGGACTCGCCGTCGTACACAGCCTCGAGGCGGTCCGTTTCACCCGACAACACGAAGCGAGCATAAAGTTGTTCGAGCTCGCAACGGCACGGGTTTTCACAGACTCTCGACAACGAGGCTTGGCGGCGACGAATCGTCCCCTCCGAACGAAACGGTACGGTACGGTACGATCGACCTGATCGTAGAGAGCGGTCGCGGTGGCACGACCCTGCGAGAATTCGAGGTCGACGACGATCGTTGTTCGTCGTTCGGGTAAAGATTCGTTGGGACTCGTCGCCGTACACCCTCGAGGCGGTCTGTTTAGCCCGGCAACGCGAAGCGAGCATAAAATTGTTCGATCTCGCAACGGCACGGGTTTACCCAGACTCTCGACAACGGGGCTTGGCGGCGACGAATCGTCCCCTCCGAACGGAACG
>CAXAJV010000735.1:280203-285203 GCA_963969225.1 Xylocopa violacea | reverse complement strand
ACCTGCTATCCTAGAGATTTGCACATGGCGTATGCAACGAGGGGGGGAGCTCCCCTACGCCATCTTAAATCCCAATGGGGCCATAGCTTCTCCCGCCAGATAGGGACAGAATACTCTAAGCCCGGCCCCGGGAGGGGGCTCGGACATGCTTCATCGCCATTATGGCATACGCGTAAGAAATACCCATAACCCCACTCCCCCGGCGAGCCACTACCGAGGGAGCGGGCAGGGAGAAACCAGCACCGCCATGCACCACTCATTTATTTTTCGTCATTTAAGCTCTTTGGCTTATCCGTACATTTTGTACATTGTGTTATTAGTTCAACACCTTTTGCGTAGGGTTAAGACCCGCTTGACTCATCGTCGGCTGTAAGGAGTTTTGATCTATAAATGCATTTGTGTGTTTGGATAAACTTTATGGATTACCCAATCTGTCCCATTTGCGTTCAATATATTCGAATTCGCAGTGGCAGCCCTTTGCTTCACCCACACAGATCGAGCTGTGGGACTACTGACGGCGGGAACCACGAGGAGGTGGCTGCTTGCTAACTATGGCCCGTAGGAGGTCACAGATGTCCTATCTGCTATCCTAGGGGTTTGCACATGGCGCCATCGCAACAGTGGGGATAAATCCCCGACGCCATCTTAAACCCCGTGGAGCCATAGCTTCTCCCGCCCAGATAGGGACAGGTATATTCTAAGCCCGGCCCCGGGAGGGGGCTCGGACATGCTTCATCGCCATATATGGCATACGCGTAAGAGATACGCCCATTACCCCACTCCCCCGGCGAGCCAATACCGAGGGAGCGGGCGCGGAGAAACCAGCACCGCCATGCACCATTCATATTTTTCGTCATTTAAGTCCTTTGACTTATCCGTACATTTTGTACATTGTGTTATTATTTCAACACCTCTTGCGTAGGGAGAAGACCCAGTCCTGACTCATCGTCGGCTGTAAGGATATTTGATCTACTAACGCACCAATAGGTCAGGATTAACTTTGTTTTTAATTCCCAACCCGACAAATTACGTTCGATTGTTTTTGTTCGAATTCGCAGTGGCAGCCCTTTGCTTCACCCACACAGATCTAGCTGTGGGACTACTGACGGCGGGAACCACGAGGAGGTGGCTGCTTGCTAACTATGGCCCGTAGGAGGTCACAGGTATTTTTATCCTTCCCACCTGCTATCCTAGAGATTTGCACATGGAGGCAACGACTAGGGGGGGTGCTCCCCTACACCATCTTAAATCCCAATGGGGCCATAGCTTCTCCCGCCCAGATAGGGACAGGTTTGGGAATCTCGTTAATCCATTCATGCGCGTCACTAATTAGATGACGAGGCATTTGGCTATTTTTTTTTTTTTTTTTTTTTTTTTTTTTTTTTTTTTGGAGGGAGGGGAAAATGCTTTACGCACACCGGTCAGATGTTAGCGACCGGTAGTGTGGGACTCCAGGTGGTTACCCACTAAAAAACCCCTCCTCGTATTGTGCCTAAGATGGTAGGCAGCACCGTTTTAAAATTGATTCCAGCAGCGTTTATCCAACTCCTATTTTAGGTGTTTTACTCCTCCTGGCAGTTGTTTTGCCAAACATCCAATATGCATTTAAACCTCCAATAAGGGCTCGGGATGAGAGCACCTTTAGATCTTTCTTATTGAGGACCTTTAGGTCTATCAGGTCCTCAGCCGATTGTTTGCTCCATATACCACGGCATGAGATCGTGACGGACGAGTACTTGATGTCACTTGTATTATATTTTTCTGCTAACTCTCTATGGATAGACTCTCTGTAATAGGTCTTTTTTGCCTCGTGGGCTCTGGCAAGGTCGCTTTGTTCGCCTACGACTTGTGCATCTATTACCAGTACGGTATTATCTCGCATTGCTACTAGATCGGGCTTCCTTAGACCGCTCGGTGTTCTGATGTGGGGTTCTTCTACCACATTTTTGTACTTCTTTGCAAGAGCTCTTTTCACATAAGCTGCAATGGCATTATGCCTAGCAACACGCGCTGCGTGCGTTCTAGGACATATTTGCATAATGTGATTTAGGGTCTCTATCGCATTGCAGCCTGCTCTGCATAGACGGTCTCCCTGCCTTCCTCTATTGCTCCGTGATTTAGTAGGCAACGCGTTGATGCGTAACTTCACCGAGTTGATGAAGTCTTTGCCAGAGAGGAACCGAGTTCCATCTAATACCCATTGGTTCTGCGTAAGAACCTTTCGAGACTCATTGAGAGCCTTACCATCCACAGAGGAGTGCAATAACTTAGCCCATCGCTTTTCGATTTTGTCTCTGTGGTCTAGTTCTTGACGCCCATCTTTCAATCTTCGCCTAGCCTTTTCGATCTCCTGGGCGAGGAAAGACAATGGCTCAGGGCCACCCTTCGCAAGGGCTTCTAGTCTTTCTTTCCTTCTCAGTGGCATAAGCCATCTCATCGAAGGGATCGATAATCCGCCATCTTTGGCATTGGCGTGAAAGTAGGCGTTGACCACGTCGTGGGGCAAGGCCAGCCATTTTCTGGCCGCACCCCGCACTAGGTTGTCGACTCTCTTTAGCCTGCTCAAGTTCGTTGAACCGAGCGTCAACACATGGTACAAGCTGGGAAGTACCATTACTCTTAGTGCGAACAGCCTCTGTTGTGGTTTCAGGGCTGCTCTAGACAGTATAGCGATGGCTTCCTGAAGTTGTTGTTCAGGGTTACAAGTGACGCGTCCCTCAGGTGTAAAGGGGACGCCCAAGTATTTCCACTCGTCCTCACGTCTCATTGCTGGGAGCAAGGCCCCGGCACACTGGAATCTGACCTTGCTGTCAACCACCGACTTCTTTATGTGTGGTACATTTCTTATGGCCACAGTGAAGGACTTGCCGGTGTTAATTACAAGCCCGCACTGTGCCAAGTAGTCGGTAGTCAGGTCTAGCGTTTGTTGTAGCCCTTGAGGTGTTGAGGCTACTAGGACGAGATCATCAGCAAATGCTAACACATTGTGATGCTCGCCGGAAACATCCACCCCAATTTCTTTAGGAATATTCCTAAGGAGTCTGTCTATCACCAAGTTGAAAACAACTGGTGATAGCGGGTCGCCTTGTTTGACTCCGCATGTCGGGTGGATTTTCCTTGAGACCCAGCCATCGCAAGCTAAGTGTGTTACGCTGTGAGTGTACACATGCTTCAAGTAACACACCATTGGGCCAGGGACACCTCTGGACACCAATGCGTCTAAAATAGCTTGGTGCGTGACTGAGTCGAACGCTTTTCTGATATCAACCGACGCCAGATATAGTGGCTTGAATGTCTGCCGGTGGTGTCTAAGCAGCATATCAAACAGGAACGTATTCTCGGCGCATCCATCTACAGGAACAAAGGCTTTCTGGCGTTTGTCAAGATCGACCGAGTGCATCAGGCGGGTGGACAAAACCTTGTGGAATGTCCTAGTTATTACAGAGGAAACCGTTATTGGCCTGAAGTCGCCGGGCTGCTCGGCGTTGTCTACTTTTGGAATCAAAGTTGTTTTAGATTCTAAGAGCCATTCCGGGATCTTGCCGCAGATCATAAAGATGTTGAAGATCCTTGTTATTATGCCCAGCGGCACTGCTCTAAATTGTCTGGCAGTTACCGAATCTGGGCCCGGCGAGGTGGTCGTTTCCGGGAATGCTCTTTTGACTTCTTCAGGCTCAATCGGTTTCCATAGAGCATCGAGTGTCCGTGTACTCGGCTCTATGCCTGGTGATTTAGCACTCGCATTCGTCATGACAGTAGACCAGTAGTTGGTCATGGTCTCTTGCGATGGAGTATTGGCGGTGTTTTTACCCTTCAGAATTGTCCGTAGACAATTGAAGGGGCTTCTCCGCCAGGCACGTTGCGTGCAGCCATATTCTGCCCTTCGTTCCTGTCTTTTGGTCAAAGCCCTTGATGCGTCTTTTCTTTTTCGCCTTAGGTCTTTCGGCGAAGGTGGAAATATACTTCGGAGGTAAGACATAGTCTCCTCGAAGATTTTGTCGTTCGTCCACTGCTTGACATTGCTGCAGATCTTATTTAGATGGACAGCATTGAAGTCAGTTCCCTCAATGTGTTCCAGTGTGACTAGGGCCTCCTTGATTCGATCGACCAGAGCGGGTTCTGCTTCGGTTGACTGGTGTTG
This sequence comes from Xylocopa violacea, assembly GCA_963969225.1. Taxonomy (NCBI): domain Eukaryota; kingdom Metazoa; phylum Arthropoda; class Insecta; order Hymenoptera; family Apidae; genus Xylocopa; species Xylocopa violacea. Next base: position 281,062 of record CAXAJV010000735.1, on the reverse strand, counting down.
GTCAACCGCCGCCCGGTCTTGTGGCGGAGCCTCAAGCTCTTTGATATATTCAAGAACTTTTCCCTTATGTTCAGCCCGTCGCCGCTGTCCCTTGATAGACTCAAGGGTGCGGTTTGGGAAGAACGGCATTAGCGCCTGGTTCATGAATCGTTCGCCTTGGCTGTTTAGGCGTGCTTCCTGCCGTGCCAGGAGCGAGGCCTCCTCAGAGGACCATCGAGCTTTCTGGTTGACTATCGACGCTGCTTGGCGCTCGTCATACCAGTTGCGGTGCTGTTTTTGCTCATGGACCCCGCGACCTCTGGAGGTTTTGAATGCTTTACTACACCCTTCCATCCTGCACTGGAAGGGAGTTTCTGAGGAGTTTTGGGACTGGATTGATCTGGCTGCTGAATCAATCATATCAGTCGTCGTCGACGAGCCAGTGGGCCCTTCGAATTCAAATAGATCATCCGAGGCTTTTTTGTGATTTCTTGGACCAACTGTTTACCGGTCGAGAGGGTTGGCAGCCCCCAGGACCGTTGCTCGCAGAGGCAGCTCTTTGTTTCCCCTCCGAAGAGGGTACTCGTGACGGGAACCAGCAGAGAGGTGGCTGCTTGCTAAACTATGACCCCCTTAAGAGAGTCATAGTTACTCCCGCCGTTTACCCGCGCTTTTTTGAATTTCTTCACGTTGACATTCAGAGCACTGGGCAGAAATCACATTGCGTCAACACCCTTGGGGGCCATCGCAATGCTTTGTTTTAATTAGACAGTCGGATTCCCCTAGTCCGTGCCAGTTCTGAGCCGAGCGTTGAATGGCGGCCGAAGAGGACGACAAGATACGGCGAACCGCCTCTGAAGCCTCGCAGCAAGGAAGATCC
>CAXAJV010000735.1:272703-277703 GCA_963969225.1 Xylocopa violacea | reverse complement strand
ATTCAGCGGGTAATCTCACCTAATCTGAGGTCGTCTCTACGTGAAACACGAAATTCGTTCGTGCCGTGAAGCCGCTTTTTTTTTTGCACTGCGAGACACGTTAAGGAACCCGCGTCTATTTGGTCAGAGAGAAGGTATTATAAATCCCGTTTTCTTTCGGGAAAACGGGAAAAAAAAAAATTCGACAACATACAAGAGAGATGATTACGGAGCTTCGACGCACGGGGACGGCAGACGACGAAAAGAACTTTCGTCGTCTCCGACGCAGCGATCCTTTCATTTACCGCTCGATTACCACAAAACTCCGCCGTTCTTCTCGGCGAAGCGTTTTGCGCACCGCGCCAATGTCATTCGTGTCGGTTCTCGGATTCGTAATGCATACGAGACCCTCGCTGGACAACCAAGTTGCCGGCGATTTTTAACATCCGTCCTCTCTTATCGTAGCTATGAACGATTATAAATAATTCCAGCGGTTCCACCTTCCGCGCGTAACACGCAGAGATCGAAACGGAGCGGCTCCTTTTCCCCGATTTATCACCCTGATCCGTCGGAACGACGGATAGGCCGAGTTGGAGCGCGCCCACGCGAATCTCTCTGCTGCGTGGAACGGGAAATAAAAAAAAAAAGGAACGCACGCGTGGAATTACATAACCAAGCTGCGCTTTCCGGGGACTGGATGACCGGCTTTTTGATCGCGCGGTCCCGTCTCGACAACGAAGACATGGGGTGACCAACAACTTGTGGCACCGAGCAGCACCTCGTCGAAGTATAACTTCGAGCCTCGCCAATGGGGTGGGCACAATCTCTTCCCGTATCTACTTCTCTAAACGACTCTCCTCGTTGCGCGTGGCGTTACCGATTCGAGTTCTGTGCTTCGGAATCTGCGGACGCGCGTCACAGGCCAGAAACGTTACAATCGACCATATATATATATATACCAAATGTTCCGATCGACACCGGGCTGACAGACAGAGGCAGCACACCGAGGACGCACGGTAAATTCGAGTCTCGACGAACGTGGCTGGGGTCAGATTCGAACATCCCAAGATCATCAGCGTTCGAAGAGGAAATGCGTCCCCGTGCGCGCGTTTGTCTGTGGTCCCCGACAATCGACGGCATATGGAAATAAAATTCGAGATCGACTTCGGCAACGACGGCCTATATACATTGTATGTATTCGAGTGACGGTCCGCTCAATTTCTTCCTTACACAAAACATGGTATACGCGCACAACGCGCGGAGAGAGCAGAGAGAGAACGGGTTATTCTGATGATTGAACGCAACAACACCCTGGGGCTGTGCGAACTTCGAACGATCGGATGCGCATCATCGTCCCTCACGTTACGACGATGTCGCTCGCTCTCTCTTTCTTGTATATTCTCTTCTCTCTCTCGACCGAGTTCCCAACAATTCGATTCTCTCAGTCTTGCGGCAAAAGAAAAATTCATTTTAAACGACGTCGAGCGCGCGGCATATCAATCGTGCGTTAAAGAGACGCGCGAAGAGTGGTCATGGTGTGTGGCGGGTGTGCGAATTTGGAATACGGAACAAAATCGGCAGTCGAAACACGAAGCGGTTCCCCGTGGGCGGTCGTCCGGTTAAACGAACGACTCACGACGCCACGAAGAACTCGCGCGAGTCCGTGATCGACACCGTCGATTTCCGTGAACCCGTTTAACGCACGCCGCACGCGCGCACACGTTACACCAGTCGCATATAGTCTCGGGGCACGGCCACAGACGACTCGGACGAACGTCCAACGATCGCTCGTACGTCGCGTATCGCTCCTCTTTTTCCCTTTCGGTGCGCCCGAACTCAGAAACGTTCGTAAATGGAATTCGAATGAACGACGGCGGGCAGATTCGAGCACCGGAGAGAAAAGATTCGACGAAACGCAACGCAAGCAGTATTCTGGTTACGTGAACGACCCTCAGCTAGGCGTGGTCCAGGAATTGTATCCGTGGACCGCAATGTGCGTTCGAAATGTCGATGTTCATGTGTCCTGCAGTTCACACGTTGACGCGCAATTAGCTGCGTTCTTCATCGACCCACGAGCCAAGTGATCCACCGTTCAGGGTAATCGTATATGTATATTTTTTATTAATTGTTAAGTCTCTTCGTACTAAGTTTCGAACAAGTCGAGACCCAAACGTCTCCGGCGAAGGAGACGCGGGCGTCGCCCGAATTCTCGGCGACACGATACCGTCCTACGGATGAAACGGACACGCCTGTTTCAGGGTGTTTAGGATACATCCTTTCGGATTCACGCCAGTGTGCCACGCGTCCAGGTAGATAAAATTTTTCGAAAATTCGTTAGGACTCTTCTTCGCGCGTATCGCGCAGACCCTCGAGGCGGTCCCCCCTTCCTCCCGACAACACGAAGCGAGCTTGTAAAATTCGATCTCGCAACGGCGGGTTTATTAAGGGACTCTCGACAACGAGGAAGAATACGCAAACGCGATTATATCGTCGTCCCCTCTGAACGAATGGCACGTGGAAGTGAATACAAAAAAAAAAAAAAAGAAAGATATCCAACACCCAGCGGCGTATTGCTTTCGAGAAGTTGACGACGTTCGTACAGGTAAGTCGTAAAATATCGATGGGACTCGCCGTGAAACCTCGAAGCGGTCTATAATTTTACCCACCCGACAACACGAAGCGAGCATAAAAAATTATTCGATCTCGCAACGGCGGGTGTGTTTCCAGACTCGCGACAACGAGGCTTCGCTCGGCGAAGCGGTCCCCTCTGAACGAACGACACGATCAAAACCCGAACACAGGTGCGTGGTACAAGTTCCTCAAATTCCACGATCCACTGCACGATCTGTGCTTCAGAGCTCAGGTGATAAAAAAAAAAAAAAATTCGTTGGGACTCGGCCGCCAAAGCCTCGAGCGGTCTACCGTTTTTCCCCGGCAACACGAAGCGAGTATAAATTATTCGATCTCGCAACGGCCGGTTTCTCAGACTCTCGACAACGAGGCTATGGCAAAAAGCAAGTCCCCTCTGAGCTTGCAGCACAATTGTGAAACGGGAAAACGAACAAGTACCAGCGGCGTATTGCTTTCACGCAGAGACGCAAAATAATGGTACACACTCGACCTGTCGAATATGCAAAGTCGACGACATAACTTACCGTTCGGGTAAGAAAAATTCGTTAGGACTCGTCGGTTAACAACACCAACACCTCGAGCGCGGTCTGTATAATTTTATTTACCCGACAACACGAAGCGAGCATAATAAATGAGATTCGATCTCGCAACGGCGGGTTCATTATACAGACTCTAATCGCCAACGAGGCTTGGCCCGACGAATCGTCCCCTCCGAACGGAACGGTACGATCGACATTAACACAACCAGGGTACGCGGCGCGACACCACGCTCTTAACGAATTCGAAGTCGACGACGATCGTCGTTCGGGTAAAGATTCGTTGGGACTCGCCGTCGTACACAGCCTCGAGGCGGTCTGTTTCACCCGACAACGCGAAGCGAGCATAATATTGTTCGATCTCGCAACGGCACGGGTTTTCACAGACTCTCGACAACGAGGCTTGGCGGCGACGAATCGTCCCCTCCGAACGGAACGGTACGATCGACTAAAACAGGATACGCGCGACACACGCTCTTAAAGGAATTCGAAGTCGACGACGGCGCGTCCGTTCGGGTGAAGATTCGTTGGGACTCGCCGCACGCGCAGCCTCTGAGCGGTCCAATTTAACCTGCGACACGAAGCGAGCATAAAATGGTTCGATCTCGCAACGGCAACGGGTTTTCATAGACTCTATGAGAGCGAGGCTTGGCGGCGACGAATCGTCCCCTCCGAACGGAACGGTACGATCGACTAAAACAGGATACGCGCGACACACGCTCTTAAAAGAAATCGAAGTCGACGACGGCGCGTCCGTTCGGGTGAATGATTCGTTGGGACTCGCCGCACGCGCAGCCTCTGAGCGGTCCAATTTAACCTGCGACACGAAGCGAGCATAAAATTGTTCGATCTCGCAACGGCAACGGGTTTTCAGACACTCAACAACGAGGCTTGGCGGCGACGAATCGTCCCCTCCGAACGAAACGGTACGGTACGATCGACTGGTATAAAAGAGCGGGCGACACACGATCCTGCGAATTCGAGGTCGACGACGGTACAACACGTTCATCGTTCGGGTGAAGATTCGTTGGGACTCGCCGCGCGCGCAGCCTCGAAGCGGTCCAATTTAACCTGCGACACGAAGCGAGCATAAAATTGTTCGATCTCGCAACGGCACGGGTTTTCACAGACTCTCGACAACGAGGCTTGGCGGCGACGAATCGTCCCCTCCGAACGAAACGGTACGGTACGATCGACTGGTATAAAAGAGCGGGCGACACACGATCCTGCGAATTCGAGGTCGACGACGGTACAACACGTTCATCGTTCGGGTGAAGATTCGTTGGGACTCGCCGCGCGCGCAGCCTCGAAGCGGTCCAATTTAACCTGCGACACGAAGCGAGCATAAAATTGTTCGATCTCGCAACGGCACGGGTTTTCTCAGACTCTCGACAACGAGGCTTGGCGGCGACGAATCGTCCCCTCCGAACGAAACGGTACGGTACGATCGACTGGTATAAAAGAGCGGGCGACGCGATCCTACGAATTCGAGGTCTACGACGGTACACACGTTCGTCGTTCGGGTAAAGATTCGTTGGGACTCGCCGTCGTACACAGCCTCGAGGCGGTCCGTTTCACCCGACAACACGAAGCGAGCATAAAGTTGTTCGAGCTCGCAACGGCACGGGTTTTCACAGACTCTCGACAACGAGGCTTGGCGGCGACGAATCGTCCCCTCCGAACGAAACGGTACGGTACGGTACGATCGACCTGATCGTAGAGAGCGGTCGCGGTGGCACGACCCTGCGAGAATTCGAGGTCGACGACGATCGTTGTTCGTCGTTCGGGTAAAGATTCGTTGGGACTCGTCGCCGTACACCCTCGAGGCGGTCTGTTTAGCCCGGCAACGCGAAG
>CAXAJV010000735.1:259434-261934 GCA_963969225.1 Xylocopa violacea | reverse complement strand
CAGGTTAAATTGGACCGCTCAGAGGCTGCGCGTGCGGCGAGTCCCAACGAATCATTCACCCGAACGGACGCGCCGTCGTCGACTTCGATTTCTTTTAAGAGCGTGTGTCGCGCGTATCCTGTTTTAGTCGATCGTACCGTTCCGTTCGGAGGGGACGATTCGTCGCCGCCAAGCCTCGCTCTCATAGAGTCTATGAAAACCCGTTGCCGTTGCGAGATCGAACCATTTTATGCTCGCTTCGTGTCGCAGGTTAAATTGGACCGCTCAGAGGCTGCGCGTGCGGCGAGTCCCAACGAATCTTCACCCGAACGGACGCGCCGTCGTCGACTTCGAATTCCTTTAAGAGCGTGTGTCGCGCGTATCCTGTTTTAGTCGATCGTACCGTTCCGTTCGGAGGGGACGATTCGTCGCCGCCAAGCCTCGTTGTCGAGAGTCTGTGAAAACCCGTGCCGTTGCGAGATCGAACAATATTATGCTCGCTTCGCGTTGTCGGGTGAAACAGACCGCCTCGAGGCTGTGTACGACGGCGAGTCCCAACGAATCTTTACCCGAACGACGATCGTCGTCGACTTCGAATTCGTTAAGAGCGTGGTGTCGCGCCGCGTACCCTGGTTGTGTTAATGTCGATCGTACCGTTCCGTTCGGAGGGGACGATTCGTCGGGCCAAGCCTCGTTGGCGATTAGAGTCTGTATAATGAACCCGCCGTTGCGAGATCGAATCTCATTTATTATGCTCGCTTCGTGTTGTCGGGTAAATAAAATTATACAGACCGCGCTCGAGGTGTTGGTGTTGTTAACCGACGAGTCCTAACGAATTTTTCTTACCCGAACGGTAAGTTATGTCGTCGACTTTGCATATTCGACAGGTCGAGTGTGTACCATTATTTTGCGTCTCTGCGTGAAAGCAATACGCCGCTGGTACTTGTTCGTTTTCCCGTTTCACAATTGTGCTGCAAGCTCAGAGGGGACTTGCTTTTTGCCATAGCCTCGTTGTCGAGAGTCTGAGAAACCGGCCGTTGCGAGATCGAATAATTTATACTCGCTTCGTGTTGCCGGGGAAAAACGGTAGACCGCTCGAGGCTTTGGCGGCCGAGTCCCAACGAATTTTTTTTTTTTTTTATCACCTGAGCTCTGAAGCACAGATCGTGCAGTGGATCGTGGAATTTGAGGAACTTGTACCACGCACCTGTGTTCGGGTTTTGATCGTGTCGTTCGTTCAGAGGGGACCGCTTCGCCGAGCGAAGCCTCGTTGTCGCGAGTCTGGAAACACACCCGCCGTTGCGAGATCGAATAATTTTTTATGCTCGCTTCGTGTTGTCGGGTGGGTAAAATTATAGACCGCTTCGAGGTTTCACGGCGAGTCCCATCGATATTTTACGACTTACCTGTACGAACGTCGTCAACTTCTCGAAAGCAATACGCCGCTGGGTGTTGGATATCTTTCTTTTTTTTTTTTTTTGTATTCACTTCCACGTGCCATTCGTTCAGAGGGGACGACGATATAATCGCGTTTGCGTATTCTTCCTCGTTGTCGAGAGTCCCTTAATAAACCCGCCGTTGCGAGATCGAATTTTACAAGCTCGCTTCGTGTTGTCGGGAGGAAGGGGGGACCGCCTCGAGGGTCTGCGCGATACGCGCGAAGAAGAGTCCTAACGAATTTTCGAAAAATTTTATCTACCTGGACGCGTGGCACACTGGCGTGAATCCGAAAGGATGTATCCTAAACACCCTGAAACAGGCGTGTCCGTTTCATCCGTAGGACGGTATCGTGTCGCCGAGAATTCGGGCGACGCCCGCGTCTCCTTCGCCGGAGACGTTTGGGTCTCGACTTGTTCGAAACTTAGTACGAAGAGACTTAACAATTAATAAAAAATATACATATACGATTACCCTGAACGGTGGATCACTTGGCTCGTGGGTCGATGAAGAACGCAGCTAATTGCGCGTCAACGTGTGAACTGCAGGACACATGAACATCGACATTTCGAACGCACATTGCGGTCCACGGATACAATTCCTGGACCACGCCTAGCTGAGGGTCGTTCACGTAACCAGAATACTGCTTGCGTTGCGTTTCGTCGAATCTTTTCTCTCCGGTGCTCGAATCTGCCCGCCGTCGTTCATTCGAATTCCATTTACGAACGTTTCTGAGTTCGGGCGCACCGAAAGGGAAAAAGAGGAGCGATACGCGACGTACGAGCGATCGTTGGACGTTCGTCCGAGTCGTCTGTGGCCGTGCCCCGAGACTATATGCGACTGGTGTAACGTGTGCGCGCGTGCGGCGTGCGTTAAACGGGTTCACGGAAATCGACGGTGTCGATCACGGACTCGCGCGAGTTCTTCGTGGCGTCGTGAGTCGTTCGTTTAACCGGACGACCGCCCACGGGGAACCGCTTCGTGTTTCGACTGCCGATTTTGTTCCGTATTCCAAATTCGCACACCCGCCACACACCATGACCACTCTTCGCGCGTCTCTTTAACGCACGATTGATATGCCGCG
>CAXAJV010000735.1:251934-254434 GCA_963969225.1 Xylocopa violacea | reverse complement strand
GGAACACGTAGAGGAGCAGCACCCCCGAGCAAAAATCGTGTGGAGGTGTGCCCTATGCCTAAAGGAGTTCGAAAGACTCCACGGGTGTAGGTGCCACCTCCCAAAATGCAAAAGAAGCTCCGACCACCAGAGCAGCTCGGGGGTCAAATGCGACTCTTGCGGGCAAAGTTTCCAAACGCGAGCCGGCCTATCAACCCACGAAAGGTTTAAACACCCGCAATTAAGAAATTTAAAAAGATTAATGGCCGGCTCCAGCCAGGGTAGGAACAGACCGGGCAATAGAGCCTCGGCCTGGTCTAAGGAGGAAGTTGACCTCCTTAAAATATTAAATGAACGTTTTAAAAACCTTAAACAGCCCAATGTGGCCATTAGAGAGTTCCTACCTGGCAAGACAGTGAAACAAATTAGTGATAAAAGGAGGCTCTTGCCTGTCGAAAGGGAGGAGGCGGCGGCCGACTCAGAGGATTCATCCGGCAGCGAATCCTCCACAAGCTCCCAATACGAGTCGGCCGCCGAAGACGATGAAGAGCTCCGGATAATACAAGAGCGTATAAAATGGAAAGATATTATCCGGGAAGCAATCAGAGTTGGCTGTATGGAGGAGGATAATAAATTCTATGCAATAGAGTCGGAAATAATAAAGACAGCCAACCAGAGTGAGATCGGTGAGGAGGAAATAAATGTATTGACGCAAAAATTTAGCGAAAAACTCACCGAAGGAGTAGGGGGTAGTCCCAGCAACCAAAAACGGGGGCATAATAGTAACAGGATACAAAACATACGAAATAGAAATGCTGGGACGCGATATAAAAGGTACGTGTACGCCAGATACCAGGAGCTATACAACAAATGCCCCAAGAAACTCCTGGATCTGGCGATAATGGGTAAGTCCATTGATGACAAGGAGGGAGTGGAGCCTCCTTGCAAGGATCAGGTCGGTCCATTATATAAAGAGTTATGGGGAAAGACAGGACCCCAAGCAAAATTAATAAATAAAGCAAAAATAGAAACACAGCTAGCAATGGAAAAAGTATGGTCACCTATCACTATGGTGGAACTTGTCGAGAAATTTAAGAAAATTAAAAACGACACAGCAGCCGGTGTCGATGAGATAAAGAAGATGCACCTCAGGCAGGACGGGGCACTGCCAGTGTTTACAAAATTGTGTAACCTTTTGATGTTGAGCCGGAGCTACCCAGCGCAGTGGAAACTGAATCGAACCACGCTGATACCCAAACCGGGGAAGAGCGTGGACGATGTCAGTAACTGGAGACCAATTACGATCGGGTCTCTCCTGGGTAGACTATACTCGGCGATGATAGATAAGAGGCTCAGGTGTAATATAAAGCAACATCTGCGGCAAAAAGGTTTCACAAGGGAAGATGGATGTAAGCATAACATATCCATCCTAAATAATGCTATAAAAGGAATGAAAGAAGGAAGGGGTGGCATCATAACACTAGTAGATATTTCAAAGGCATTCGATACAGTTCCCCATAGTGTACTAGGTGACGGGCTGGAACTCAAAGGAATTCCAACAGCCATAGCTGAATATATTAAACGATTGTATAAGGATTGCAAGACAATCATCCATTGCAGAAACAAAGAAACCCTAGAGGTCGACCTCTTGAGAGGGGTTAAGCAAGGAGATCCACTGTCTCCGCTTTTATTTAATCTAGTTATTGATCCCTTAATAGGGAAAATTGACGAGACGTCGGAGGGCATAAGAATGGGAGACGAGAATGTCTCCATTCTAGCCTTTGCCGACGATCTGGTGTTATTGGCTAAAGATCAAGGAGAAGCCAAGAAGCAAATAAAAATAATCCAAGATTATCTAGGCAAGCTAGATATGAAAGTAGCAGCAGAAAAATGTGCGACGTTCCAGATCGTCGGCAAATGCAAGACTTGGTATGTGGCGAATCCCGAATTGTCTCTGGGTCGGCAGGCTATTCCTTACGCCGACCCAGAGACAGTAATGAAATACCTTGGTGTTACAATAGATCCGTGGAGGGGCCTCCAGCGCACCTCGATGAAAGAGATAACGGACGCGGCAAAGACAGTCAAACAGATGAAATTAAAGCCACATCAAAAGGTTAATTTGATAAGAATACACCTCCTGCCCAGATATATACATAGACTTGTGGCCAATCCGCCACCCTTGGGCATCCTAGACCAAATAGACCATGGCATAAAACAAATTATAAAGGAAATCCTACATCTGCATCCGTCAACAACAGACGGAATAATATACACGGATAAAAGCCATGGCGGTCTAGGTGTCCAGAGGGTGGCAAATATAGTTAAGTTGGCCAAACTGAGGAACGCGCTGAGAATGCGCGATTCCAATGACGAGGCGGTGAAGAATGCATACCTTGGGCAGGAGTCATTAATAAAGAAATACGCCGCGTCCATAGGCCTGCAATGGCCGGCTGAACTGCAGGACATCGAGGAAGCGAGGAGGTCTCTCAAGAAAAAAGACACGGAAAAGTGGAGACAGCTC
>CAXAJV010000735.1:244434-246934 GCA_963969225.1 Xylocopa violacea | reverse complement strand
CAAGAGGTCGGGACCGATACGTTCAGAAACGTAAAAAATATCCTCACCGAAATGTAGGAAGCGATGCGTCCGGAGATTTGAAAAATATTCCTACCGAGAGGTCGGAAGCGACATGACCGTGAAATTGTAAAATATTCCCACCGAGAGGTCGGAAGCGACATGACCGTGAAATTGTAAAATATTCCCACCGAGAGGTCGGAAGCGACATGACCGTGAAATTGTAAAATATTCCCACCGAGAGGTCGGAAGCGACATGACCGGGAACTTGGAAAATATTCGCGCCGAGCGGTCGGAAGCGACACGGCGGGGAACTTAGAAAATATTCGCAACGAGAGGTCGGAAGCGACACGATCGGCGGTTTTTCGCTATTTTCTCGTAAATTAAACCGTTGACCTAACAATTTTTTTGCAGAAACCTTATTGAAAGCTATTGATTGAATTTATTAGCGCATTGTTTAGTCGAATTTATAATTTTTAGTCTCCCGAAACCGACACGACTGGCGGTTTTTGTCAATTTATCGGTAATTTTTTTATATAAACGCTTGGTTTTTTTTTCGTAATATCGATTAATTTGATTGTAGAATTCATTTGTACGTGTCAGATTTTCGATTTTTCGTGTTTTTCGTTGACTTCGTATTTTATAACTGCGTTTTTTCAATGTTAAAATCGATTAAAATTCGTTATATTCTAGAAATATGTTTTTCCGTATATATTCATTATGTTTAAACAATTTCCGTTCATAAAAGTTCAACGTTAATAGCACTTTATACTTGCGCCTCCGCGCGACTAAGTTACAGCAGCCTTTCCGGACGGTCGGTCGCCGCTGGAGTTTACCACCGTAAGCGCCCGTGCGTTAGCCCGGCCGGCGCCGACCGCCCGGCCGGCCGTTCCGTATCTATAAGGAGACAGGTCGGTTCGAGCCGGCCGGGCGGAGTAGCGTCGGGCGCGTGGCTATTCTATGACTTCGGTTGAGAAGCAGTCCACCGCTCCTCGAGAATACGTTCTCGACTGCTCTGTCCCGTGTCGGTTGTCGAATTTTCTCCACACTGCATTGCCACGGGTCGGTGTCTTTGACCGAATGGCCCATATGTGGCGAGCGTCCAACGGTGACGTTGGTGACCATTTATCCGAGTTTTACTCGGTTAAATTGTACCTTCCTTGCATCGATTCTAAATCTTTACGCTCCGAGCTCTCGGAACGGACTCTAGAGATACATATTGAATTTTTGGACGTACCAGATGTGTGTACGAAATGTCCATAATATGCTATACGCATGAAAGGTGTATATGAAGATAGATATACACCGATGATATACCAAACAAGTTCCTCAACAAAAAAAAATAAAAATGAGCATCCACTGAGTTGAGGAACGAAACAAAAAATAAAAAATAAGCATCCACTGAAGAAGGCAAAAGAATAAATGGTATATGTCATTTCGACACGATCTGTTACGAAACAGAGGAGTCTCTCGACGAACTTCCAAAAGGTGTCCCGTGTCGAATGCCCAGCGCGCACTTGGTACGCGCCAGCTCGCCTGAGGAGGGCGAGATACAAAAATATACTTCAGCGTGACACAATTGTACGCGCTTGCTCGTCTATGCCGAACAGCACGCTTCTCTGTACGCGCTATCATAATGCCCAGCGTGTGAGAGCGTGTGTAGTATCTCTGTTATAGTCAAATGGAGTGCCAAGAGGTACTACGCGTTCGCGCATTAGACGATAAAAGGTATTCTTTATATACATATTAAACAATACAGCGTGACACGATTATAACCGCTTGCCATCGTCGTTGCCCAGCATGTTCTCGCAAGAGATGTTCGTGCTATAGACGATGGAGAAAAAAGGTGTACGATAAATCAGCGTGACGCAATTGTACGCGCTTCCTCGCCTTGATGACCAGCATGTTCTCTGTACGCGCTATCTTAATGCCCAGCGTGAAAGAGATGTCCGTGCTTTCGGCGATATTTGCCCAGCGTGAAAATTGCATACGCGCTTGCATCGTCGATGCCCAGCATGTTCTCTGTACGCGCTATCTTAATGCCCAGCGTGAAAGAGATGTCCGTGCTATAGACGATAAAAGGTGCCGTACACCGATATAACAAGCGGTGACAAATCGTATACGCGCTTGCATCGTCGATGCCCAGCATGTTCTCGCAAGAGATGTCCGTGCTATAGACGATTAAAGGTGACAATATGTATTCAATAAATGACAAAAATGTGCCCAAAAATATATAACCAGCGTGAAAATTGTATACGCGCTTGCTCGTCGATACCCGACAAGTCCTCGCAAGGGGATATGTCCGTGGTAAAGACGATGTATATTTTCAGCGCGAAGTGTATACGCGCTTACTCGACACGGTTCAGTTGGAAGGCGACTTGTGAAGTCGATTTTGGGAACGTACGATTTTTGGGAGTGTCTCATTCTCGAAAGAAAAGAAAAGAAAGGAAAAGGAGAGGAGGAAAAAATGCAATACCTCGGTATTATTGAACATATGTGCTAA
>CAXAJV010000735.1:236934-241934 GCA_963969225.1 Xylocopa violacea | reverse complement strand
ACAAAAGAAAAAAAAAATAAAGTGCTCGCGCGTGGTCTTCGTGACCCGCGGCCGCATCCACTGATTTGCTGTGTGAAATTTTTTTAAAGGTTGCCCGATGGCTTGTCAACGGCACCGAAAAAATTGAAATGACGAAATTAAAAAAATAAATAATGAGCTCGCGCGTGGTCTTCGTGACCCGCGGCCGCATCCACTGATTCGAAATAACACACAACAAAAAACCACGAACGTTGCATGAAACGCCGATATTGACGGCATGCAATCATATTACATCCACTGCTCGAAGTATGTAACTCACCTCGTGTCAGAGAGACCGAGACCGCTGTCCTCGAATCTGTGCGTAACCGCGGAGCTATTCGTTCCAAGGTAAAATTGTGCGAGTCCGAATGGATGAAACAAACGCAGAGCGTACACAAGGGGAAAAAGGACCGCACCGCGCGTTCTATCGTTCCTTTAGACGATCGTTTTTTTTTTTTTTTCCGTTCAGAGGGGACGGATTCGTCGCGTCGAGCCTCGTTGTCGAGAGTCTGAGAAAAAAACCCGCCGTTGCGAGATCGAACAATTTTATGCTCGCTTCGTGTTGTCGGGTAAATGCAGACCGCTTCGAGGCCTGTACGACGACGAAGTCCCATCGAATCATTTCCCTGAACGAGAGAACGTCGTCGACCACGAATTTGAAGGATCGAGACGAGCGCGCGCGCGCGCGCGCCTCCTGTAAAAACAGTCGATCGTCGTACCGTTCCGTTCGGAGGGGACGATTCGTCGCCGCCAAGCCCCGTTGTCGAGAGTCTGGGTAAACCCGTGCCGTTGCGAGATCGAACAATTTTATGCTCGCTTCGCGTTGCCGGGCTAAACAGACCGCCTCGAGGGTGTACGGCGACGAGTCCCAACGAATCTTTACCCGAACGACGAACAACGATCGTCGTCGACCTCGAATTCTCGCAGGGTCGTGCCACCGCGACCGCTCTCTACGATCAGGTCGATCGTACCGTACCGTACCGTTTCGTTCGGAGGGGACGATTCGTCGCCGCCAAGCCTCGTTGTCGAGAGTCTGTGAAAACCCGTGCCGTTGCGAGCTCGAACAACTTTATGCTCGCTTCGTGTTGTCGGGTGAAACGGACCGCCTCGAGGCTGTGTACGACGGCGAGTCCCAACGAATCTTTACCCGAACGACGAACGTGTGTACCGTCGTAGACCTCGAATTCGTAGGATCGCGTCGCCCGCTCTTTTATACCAGTCGATCGTACCGTACCGTTTCGTTCGGAGGGGACGATTCGTCGCCGCCAAGCCTCGTTGTCGAGAGTCTGAGAAAACCCGTGCCGTTGCGAGATCGAACAATTTTATGCTCGCTTCGTGTCGCAGGTTAAATTGGACCGCTTCGAGGCTGCGCGCGCGGCGAGTCCCAACGAATCTTCACCCGAACGATGAACGTGTTGTACCGTCGTCGACCTCGAATTCGCAGGATCGTGTGTCGCCCGCTCTTTTATACCAGTCGATCGTACCGTACCGTTTCGTTCGGAGGGGACGATTCGTCGCCGCCAAGCCTCGTTGTCGAGAGTCTGTGAAAACCCGTGCCGTTGCGAGATCGAACAATTTTATGCTCGCTTCGTGTCGCAGGTTAAATTGGACCGCTTCGAGGCTGCGCGCGCGGCGAGTCCCAACGAATCTTCACCCGAACGATGAACGTGTTGTACCGTCGTCGACCTCGAATTCGCAGGATCGTGTGTCGCCCGCTCTTTTATACCAGTCGATCGTACCGTACCGTTTCGTTCGGAGGGGACGATTCGTCGCCGCCAAGCCTCGTTGTTGAGTGTCTGAAAACCCGTTGCCGTTGCGAGATCGAACAATTTTATGCTCGCTTCGTGTCGCAGGTTAAATTGGACCGCTCAGAGGCTGCGCGTGCGGCGAGTCCCAACGAATCATTCACCCGAACGGACGCGCCGTCGTCGACTTCGATTTCTTTTAAGAGCGTGTGTCGCGCGTATCCTGTTTTAGTCGATCGTACCGTTCCGTTCGGAGGGGACGATTCGTCGCCGCCAAGCCTCGCTCTCATAGAGTCTATGAAAACCCGTTGCCGTTGCGAGATCGAACCATTTTATGCTCGCTTCGTGTCGCAGGTTAAATTGGACCGCTCAGAGGCTGCGCGTGCGGCGAGTCCCAACGAATCTTCACCCGAACGGACGCGCCGTCGTCGACTTCGAATTCCTTTAAGAGCGTGTGTCGCGCGTATCCTGTTTTAGTCGATCGTACCGTTCCGTTCGGAGGGGACGATTCGTCGCCGCCAAGCCTCGTTGTCGAGAGTCTGTGAAAACCCGTGCCGTTGCGAGATCGAACAATATTATGCTCGCTTCGCGTTGTCGGGTGAAACAGACCGCCTCGAGGCTGTGTACGACGGCGAGTCCCAACGAATCTTTACCCGAACGACGATCGTCGTCGACTTCGAATTCGTTAAGAGCGTGGTGTCGCGCCGCGTACCCTGGTTGTGTTAATGTCGATCGTACCGTTCCGTTCGGAGGGGACGATTCGTCGGGCCAAGCCTCGTTGGCGATTAGAGTCTGTATAATGAACCCGCCGTTGCGAGATCGAATCTCATTTATTATGCTCGCTTCGTGTTGTCGGGTAAATAAAATTATACAGACCGCGCTCGAGGTGTTGGTGTTGTTAACCGACGAGTCCTAACGAATTTTTCTTACCCGAACGGTAAGTTATGTCGTCGACTTTGCATATTCGACAGGTCGAGTGTGTACCATTATTTTGCGTCTCTGCGTGAAAGCAATACGCCGCTGGTACTTGTTCGTTTTCCCGTTTCACAATTGTGCTGCAAGCTCAGAGGGGACTTGCTTTTTGCCATAGCCTCGTTGTCGAGAGTCTGAGAAACCGGCCGTTGCGAGATCGAATAATTTATACTCGCTTCGTGTTGCCGGGGAAAAACGGTAGACCGCTCGAGGCTTTGGCGGCCGAGTCCCAACGAATTTTTTTTTTTTTTTATCACCTGAGCTCTGAAGCACAGATCGTGCAGTGGATCGTGGAATTTGAGGAACTTGTACCACGCACCTGTGTTCGGGTTTTGATCGTGTCGTTCGTTCAGAGGGGACCGCTTCGCCGAGCGAAGCCTCGTTGTCGCGAGTCTGGAAACACACCCGCCGTTGCGAGATCGAATAATTTTTTATGCTCGCTTCGTGTTGTCGGGTGGGTAAAATTATAGACCGCTTCGAGGTTTCACGGCGAGTCCCATCGATATTTTACGACTTACCTGTACGAACGTCGTCAACTTCTCGAAAGCAATACGCCGCTGGGTGTTGGATATTTTTCTTTTTTTTTTTTTTTGTATTCACTTCCACGTGCCATTCGTTCAGAGGGGACGACGATATAATCGCGTTTGCGTATTCTTCCTCGTTGTCGAGAGTCCCTTAATAAACCCGCCGTTGCGAGATCGAATTTTACAAGCTCGCTTCGTGTTGTCGGGAGGAAGGGGGGACCGCCTCGAGGGTCTGCGCGATACGCGCGAAGAAGAGTCCTAACGAATTTTCGAAAAATTTTATCTACCTGGACGCGTGGCACACTGGCGTGAATCCGAAAGGATGTATCCTAAACACCCTGAAACAGGCGTGTCCGTTTCATCCGTAGGACGGTATCGTGTCGCCGAGAATTCGGGCGACGCCCGCGTCTCCTTCGCCGGAGACGTTTGGGTCTCGACTTGTTCGAAACTTAGTACGAAGAGACTTAACAATTAATAAAAAATATACATATACGATTACCCTGAACGGTGGATCACTTGGCTCGTGGGTCGATGAAGAACGCAGCTAATTGCGCGTCAACGTGTGAACTGCAGGACACATGAACATCGACATTTCGAACGCACATTGCGGTCCACGGATACAATTCCTGGACCACGCCTAGCTGAGGGTCGTTCACGTAACCAGAATACTGCTTGCGTTGCGTTTCGTCGAATCTTTTCTCTCCGGTGCTCGAATCTGCCCGCCGTCGTTCATTCGAATTCCATTTACGAACGTTTCTGAGTTCGGGCGCACCGAAAGGGAAAAAGAGGAGCGATACGCGACGTACGAGCGATCGTTGGACGTTCGTCCGAGTCGTCTGTGGCCGTGCCCCGAGACTATATGCGACTGGTGTAACGTGTGCGCGCGTGCGGCGTGCGTTAAACGGGTTCACGGAAATCGACGGTGTCGATCACGGACTCGCGCGAGTTCTTCGTGGCGTCGTGAGTCGTTCGTTTAACCGGACGACCGCCCACGGGGAACCGCTTCGTGTTTCGACTGCCGATTTTGTTCCGTATTCCAAATTCGCACACCCGCCACACACCATGACCACTCTTCGCGCGTCTCTTTAACGCACGATTGATATGCCGCGCGCTCGACGTCGTTTAAAATGAATTTTTCTTTTGCCGCAAGACTGAGAGAATCGAATTGTTGGGAACTCGGTCGAGAGAGAGAAGAGAATATACAAGAAAGAGAGAGCGAGCGACATCGTCGTAACGTGAGGGACGATGATGCGCATCCGATCGTTCGAAGTTCGCACAGCCCCAGGGTGTTGTTGCGTTCAATCATCAGAATAACCCGTTCTCTCTCTGCTCTCTCCGCGCGTTGTGCGCGTATACCATGTTTTGTGTAAGGAAGAAATTGAGCGGACCGTCACTCGAATACATACAATGTATATAGGCCGTCGTTGCCGAAGTCGATCTCGAATTTTATTTCCATATGCCGTCGATTGTCGGGGACCACAGACAAACGCGCGCACGGGGACGCATTTCCTCTTCGAACGCTGATGATCTTGGGATGTTCGAATCTGACCCCAGCCACGTTCGTCGAGACTCGAATTTACCGTGCGTCCTCGGTGTGCTGCCTCTGTCTGTCAGCCCGGTGTCGATCGGAACATTTGGTATATATATATATATGGTCGATTGTAACGTTTCTGGCCTGTGACGCGCGTCCGCAGATTCCGAAGCACAGAACTCGAATCGGTAACGCCACGCGCAACGAGGA
>CAXAJV010000735.1:226934-234434 GCA_963969225.1 Xylocopa violacea | reverse complement strand
GGTCCTTCATGAAGCCCTGACGAGTAGGAGGGTCGCGGCGGTGTGCGCAGAAGGGTCTGGGCGTGAGCCTGCCTGGAGCCGCCGTCGGTGCAGATCTTGGTGGTAGTAGCAAATACTCCAGCGAGGACCTGGAGGACTGATGTGGAGAAGGGTTTCGTGTGAACAGCCGTTGCACACGAGTCAGTCGATCCTAAGCCCTAAGAGAAATCTTACGTAAATGTGGTGTCCTAAAAGCATATACAAAAATGCTATCGAATTTGAATTGAATTGAAAAAGTGAGCGAAAGACACACACCCATTGGGCGAAAGGGAATCCGGTTCCTATTCCGGAACCCGGCAGCGGAACCGTATACCAATCCGGGCCCTCATAAGAGTGTTCGTCGGGGTAACCCAAAATGACCTGGAGACGCCGTCGGGAGATGCGGGGAGAGTTTTCTTTTCTGTATAAGCGTTCGAGTTCCCTGGAAACCTCTAGCAGGGAGATAGGGTTTGGAACGCGAAGAGCACCGCAGTTGCGGCGGTGTCCGCATCTTCCCCTCGGACCTTGAAAATCCAGGAGAGGGCCACGTGGAGGTGTCGCGCCGGTTCGTACCCATATCCGCAGCAGGTCTCCAAGGTGAAGAGCCTCTAGTCGATAGATTAATGTAGGTAAGGGAAGTCGGCAAATTGGATCCGTAACTTCGGAATAAGGATTGGCTCTGAGGAGCGGGGCGTGTCGGGCTTGGTCGGGAAGTGGGTTTGGCTGACGTGCCGGGCCTGGGCGAGCTGAACGGGCCGCTGCTTCGTGCATGCGTAACCCGGAATCCGAGCTCGGTCCCGTGCCTTGGCCTCCCACGGATCTTCCTTGCTGCGAGGCTTCAGAGGCGGTTCGCCGTATCTTGTCGTCCTCTTCGGCCGCCATTCAACGCTCGGCTCAGAACTGGCACGGACTAGGGGAATCCGACTGTCTAATTAAAACAAAGCATTGCGATGGCCCCCAAGGGTGTTGACGCAATGTGATTTCTGCCCAGTGCTCTGAATGTCAACGTGAAGAAATTCAAAAAAGCGCGGGTAAACGGCGGGAGTAACTATGACTCTCTTAAGGTAGCCAAATGCCTCGTCATCTAATTAGTGACGCGCATGAATGGATTAACGAGATTCCCAAACCTGTCCCTATCTCCCGGGCACGGAACGGTGATCGTGCACACCGTTGGGGAGTGGCGACCCCACCCTCCGAAGCTGAAGAGTGGTCGGTCTAGTCAGCCGTCGAAACAGGAACGGTGAGTGATGGTGAAAAATTCAGTAGAAGTGGGCACTCAGTGACCTGATAAACTCATCCTGTCGACGTAAGCAGGCAACTAGCCCCTGGCATCTGTGTCTCGAGTGTCTAGTGAGACCTCGAGCACGAAAAACTCGAAAATTGCGTAGGGGATTCGTCTTGTCAGCTAGACGAGGCCCCACAAAAACGTAAAGTGCGAGCACGTCTAGATGTCAGTTAACAGGCAGTTTGTCGACTTCCGGCCGATCACTCCTCAAGGTATTTGCGCGACTACGGCCTGGCTCGTATTTGGCTAAGGCTGGGAGACCAAACAGTCTCCCGTCGAGTCTCGGAAAGGGCAAAAATGCCCTAGTCTAAACAATCAGGTGACCGACCCACGGATCGGTCATCGCATGGGTCCCAGTCGACCAACCGAGCGTATCGAACGCTCGGACGGTCGACCAGTGGATACCCTATCTCGAAGTCGAGACTCCGCTCATTTGTCCAACGACAACTTATTTCTAATTACGCGGAAACTCGTTCCGTCTTTCCAGCTCAACGAGTTCCCACACACGTGTACCGCCCGCAGTGCTCACTGCGGAACTCAGGTGCACCCCGGCAGGGCAGCGTCGGTGCGCGCTGTTGGGGAGTAACGACCCCACCTTCCCGATTCGTGAGAAAGCACCAAGAGGCAGAGCGGCGTGTGATGCGCGCCGATGGGGAGTGACGACCCCACCTTCACTCCACGTATGAAGCATCACCCTCGAATTTCATGGCCCTCGCGTGAGTCTCCCGGTGTTTTGCACCAGGAGACCGCGGCCCAGGCAGGGCAGCGCCGGTGCGCGCTGCTGGGGAGTAACGACCCCACCTTCCCGATTCGTGAGAAAGCACCAAGAGGCAGAGCGGCGTGCGATGCGCGCCGATGGGGAGTGACGACCCCACCTTCACTCCACGTATGAAGCATCACCCTCGAACTCTATGGCTCTCGCGTGAGTCTTCCGGTGTTTTGCACCAGGAGACCGCGGCCCAGGCAGGGCAGCGTCGGTGCGCGCTGTTGGGGAGTAACGACCCCACCTCCCCGATTCGTGAGAAAGCACCAAGAGGCAGAGCGGCGTGTGATGCGCGCCGATGGGGAGTGACGACCCCACCTTCACTCCATGTATGAAGCATCACCCCCCCTAATTTCGCAAATTTCATGATGGCTTCATTCGATCCTAAATACTCCGGAGGTAAAATAGCCCTCCATTCGGATCTCCGGGTGAGGGCAGGATCGGGAGGAGTCATCGTGGCGATGAATAGGTCAAGGCGGGCGAACATCCTTCGGCCCGAGACCTCGCCCCCAGGTGATGGCCCCATTGTCGAGCAACGAAGCCGCCCGGTAACGCGCTCGATGACGGCCGCTCCTCGGCATCATCGCCAAGCCGCGACCGGGTGTGCTTCTGCTCACACGACTCTGACGCGGCCTCTAGGTATCAGCCTTCGCGCTGTCCAGATACGAATCACGAAATGCGACGCGAGACTCAGGTCGGATCCGGTATCTCCGGCTGAGTCTGTGATAGGAACAAAAATAAAATCAAGCGATAGCTCCGCGAACCCTCCCTCCGCGACCGCGTCCCCCCACAACCCCACCGCGCCCGCGTCCGCGTCCGCGACCGTACCGACGTCGACGACGACGTCACCGTCCGTAATCGAGACCACGGGTATTAGGATACTGCAGCTGAACATGCAACATTCAGCTACAGTTGCAGGCGAGGTGCGTCAGCTCGTAGCCTCGAAGCACTTAGACGTCCTGCTGTTGCAGGAACCATACGTCAGTTCTTCGGGCGCGAGCCACACCGTTAGTGGACTAGGGATCGGGGCGAGGGTGGCGGCCGTCAGTTCACAATTCCCGTGGGCTGCGGTTGCCGTGTGCAACCCTCGCTTCGAGATGGTTTTTGTCTCGCAGCTAAGCACGGAACACTGTGTGTGTGCAGAAGTGCTGGCGCCCGGCTTCTCGATATACGTCGCATCATGCTATTTCCAGTATAGCGACGAAATCGAGGAGCACCTCAGACACCTCGAGATGGTGTTTCAGTCTCTGAGGGGGAAGAGACTCATAGTGTCGGTAGATGCCAACGCTCGGTCGTCACTCTGGGGGCCACAGAGAACAGACGAAAGAGGTGCGATGTTCGAAGCGCTCATCCGATCGTTTGGCATGGAAGTTGTGAATGACGCTCGGCAGCCGCCCACCTATTGGTCGACGAGGGGTGAGTCTTTCATCGATGTAACCCTGGCGTCGCCATCCATGCTCCCTTTCGTCAGGGGCTGGAAGGTAAGGTGCGGTTGGGCCAATAGCGATCACAACGCCATAGATATCGGGCTGAGGGTACCGAGAGCCAAAGCGGCGGATCGGGGTGGTGCGAGCACTCGGTTCGACACTCGTCGGGCCGATTGGGAGCGCTACTGCGGTCGCCTAGCCGATCTATCTAGATCGAGGCTTGAGGCCCTCCGGCTCGACTCTATGGAAGACGTCGAAAAGATGGCGGAAACGCTCACAGGCGTCATTACTGACGCCTGCGCCGCGTCGATGCCACGTAAACGCGTATTTAGAAAGTCCAACCCGTGGTGGACTCGCGAATTAACTAAAAAGAAAAAGCGCGTATATCGTCTACGTCGTGCCTTCCAGAGGGAAAGAGACGAAGCCGCCCGCCGGGCAAAACTACTAGAGTACCGTTCTTCTTTGCGGGAATACAGTAGGACGGTGAAGCGGACGAAGCTCGAAAGCTGGCGACGATTTGTTACGTCGAACGGAAACTCGGGGCCCTGGAGCACCGTATACAAGTACCAGGCGAAGAAACTCCGAGTTGAGAGAGTTCTCAGCACTCTCCGGCGTGGTAGTGTAGTCACATCGAATTGCCGCGAAACAGCCAGCTTGCTCTTGGAGGCACACGTTCCCGACGACCGGGAAGAAGAAGACACGCCGGATCAACGTGTCATTAGGGAAGGCGCACGCATCGCGCCCGGTACTCCCGACGCTGCCCCCATCACGGAGGCAGAGGTCGTGAGTACCGTTCGAACCTTCAAAAATAATAAAGCGCCAGGGCCGGACCACGTCGAGGTCCGCGCGCTGAAAACCGCGGTTAGAGTCATTCCCGGCCAAATTACGCGGCTTTTTAATGGATGCCTTCAATGGGGCGTCTTTCCCTTCGTCTGGAAGGAGGGCTCTCTACGAGTACTTCTTAAGGAAGGGAAGGACGAGAAGGATCCAAAATCCTACCGTCCGATCTGCCTCCTCTCAGTGATAGGTAAACTTTTCGAAAAGCTTCTCAAGAAGCGCCTCTATCAGACGTCGTTGGCGCCTGGAAAAGTGTCCGACCGGCAATTCGGGTTCACGCCCGGAAAGTCGACGGAGGACGCTATCGTGGAGTTGCGCCGCCTGGTCGATGCCTCGCAGGATCGATACGTGGCGGCAATGCTCTTCGACATCTCCGGGGCCTTCGACAACGTCTGGTGGCCCCTAGTTTTGAATTCCCTTAGAGAGCGAGACTGCCCTCGGAATGTTTTCGGAGTAATTTCTAATTACTTCGACGGCCGACGGGTTAAGATCTCGATAGCTTCCGAACAGGTTTCGAAGCGGGCGACGAGGGGGTGTCCGCAAGGCTCCGTACTCGGTCCCGCCTGCTGGAACCTCATGTTCGACGATCTCCTGCGGTCACTTCAGACCACAGTCGAGAATAGGTTTATCGCTTATGCGGACGATCTTCTCGTCCTAATAAGCGGAAATAGTAGGCGTGACCTCGAGACCCAAGGTCAACAGGTCGCGAACCAAATACTTAGGTGGTGTAGCTCGGCCAAACTCGAAATCTCGGCCACAAAGACGGAGGCAATTGTCCTCAAGAGTGGCTGGATCGAGCGGCAAATTTTAGGTCGAAGAGGAGGCGCCCGTCCCGATAGAAAACGCAAGGCCGTTCGGCCTTCGAAAGCCGACCTTGCCGGTAGACCACCGACCATCCGTATAGGAGACGCGAAGATAAAATTTAGACCCGCGGTTAAGTACCTAGGCGTCACGTTCGATAAAGGAATGCGCGTCCGAACGCATTGCCAGAAAATAAGCGACAAGGTCGGGTCGCTGTTCGCGAGATTAAGTAGGCTGGCGAGGAGTAGTTGGGGGCTTCGCTTCGACTCCCTAGCCGGGATATACAGGGGAGCATTCGTCCCGAAAGTGGCATACGCCTCAGCGGGATGGGCCGACCTGTGCTCGGAGAGGGAGTGGAGGGTGCTCAGGTCCGCGCAGCGCCGCGCTTTGATCGCGGTTACCGGCGCGTATCGCCGGATATCGTGGGAAAGTGCGTGCGTGGTGGCCGGCGCGGCCCCCATCGATATCGTCGTCCAGCAAAATAGGGCCCTCTACAATCTTCGTAGAGGAAATGACGCCAGGTTAGGGAACGCCGTCATCCCAAGCGATGCGGATGACGGCATA
This sequence comes from Xylocopa violacea, assembly GCA_963969225.1. Classification (NCBI taxonomy): domain Eukaryota; kingdom Metazoa; phylum Arthropoda; class Insecta; order Hymenoptera; family Apidae; genus Xylocopa; species Xylocopa violacea. Next base: position 228,739 of record CAXAJV010000735.1, on the reverse strand, counting down.
AAACGCGTGAAGGAAGAAGCGACGAATATGTGGCAAGCCTTGTGGACATCTTCCCCCAAGGGCCGCACAACATTCGAATTCTTCAAGGACGTCCGGGAGAGGTTGGCTGCCGGCTGGCTGAAGCCGAATCACTACACCACGCAGGTGCTGTCGGGTCACGGCAACTTCATGGCTCGTCTCTTGACGTATGCCGTTGCCGACGATGCGACGTGCGTCTGCGGTAGTGCGGTGGACACGGTAGGCCACTTCCTCCTGGAGTGTCCTATCTTCGAACCGCAGAGGGAAGCTCTGCGGACCTTCGTTCCTGCGGGTGAGTGGAGTTGGCCGGAGGCGGCACCGTATCTGGTGTCGTCACCAGAGGCCTTCTCCACGCTCGCCGATTTCAGCAGAGAATCGCTCTGGCTGAAAGGTTTCCTGGAGTAGGCTTGCTCCATCCGATTCCGAAATTTTCCCTCCCTCGTTCTTGGGGACGGCTCACCCCGGCGTTGTCGGAGCGCCGGGGCAAGGCGGAGCAGCGCTGCACATCTTCGCAGCTAACTGTCTCCGTCGAGCCCTCCTCCTCCTCCGCGAATTTCAAACTTATTTACTAATCATGTGCGTTTCTCCCTACAGGATCAGAGCGAGCATGCACGCGAGCATGCGGTGGGCCCGCCTCCCCGAGGTTCCCCGTGGATGCCCCTGCGGCCGAACGAGACTTAGTCTCGGTCGAGCGTCGGGGTAACTGAAGGGCCCACACCGCGGGAAAACGATCGCCGCGGCGCTGCTGGGTTTTTCCTCTCCCGTTCCAGAGGACTGGTTCGCGTTGGGAAGTCGATGGGAAAATGTTGCGTATGCCCTTAAGGCGAGGTAGCAGACTCGTGCCCCTTCCCGGGGCCGGGTTCAGAGTATTCTGTCCCTATCTCGGCGGGAGAAGCTATGGCCCCATTGGGATTTAAGATGGTGTAGGGGAGCACCCCCCCTAGTCGTTGCCTCCATGTGCAAATCTCTAGGATAGCAGGTGGGAAGGATAAAAATACCTGTGACCTCCTACGGGCCATAGTTAGCAAGCAGCCACCTCCTCGTGGTTCCCGCCGTCAGTAGTCCCACAGCTAGATCTGTGTGGGTGAAGCAAAGGGCTGCCACTGCGAATTCGAACAAAAATAATCGAACGTAATTTGTCGGGTTGGGAATTAAAAACAAAGTTAATCCTGACCTATTGGTGCGTTAGTAGATCAAATATCCTTACAGCCGACGATGAGTCAGGACTGGGTCTTCTCCCTACGCAAGAGGTGTTGAATGAATAACACAATGTACAAAAATGTACGGATAAGTCAAAGGACTTAAATGACGAAAAATATGAGTGGTGCATGGCGGTGCTGGTTTCTCCGCGCCCGCTCCCTCGGTATTGGCTCGCCGGGGGAGTGGGGTAATGGGCGTATCTCTTACGCGTATGCCATATATGGCGATGAAGCATGTCCGAGCCCCCTCCCGGGGCCGGGCTTAGAATATACCTGTCCCTATCTCGGCGGGAGAAGCTATGGCCCCATTGGGATTTAAGATGGTGTAGGGGAGCACCCCCCCTAGTCGTTGCCTCCATGTGCAAATCTCTAGGATAGCAGGTGGGAAGGATAAAAATACCTGTGACCTCCTACGGGCCATAGTTAGCAAGCAGCCACCTCCTCGTGGTTCCCGCCGTCAGTAGTCCCACAGCTAGATCTGTGTGGGTGAAGCAAAGGGCTGCCACTGCGAATTCGAACAAAAATAATCGAACGTAATTTGTCGGGTTGGGAATTAAAAACAAAGTTAATCCTGACCTATTGGTGCGT
>CAXAJV010000735.1:219434-221934 GCA_963969225.1 Xylocopa violacea | reverse complement strand
TAACAATTTTTTTGCAGAAACCTTATTGAAAGCTATTGATTGAATTTATTAGCGCATTGTTTAGTCGAATTTATAATTTTTAGTCTCCCGAAACCGACACGACTGGCGGTTTTTGTCAATTTATCGGTAATTTTTTTATATAAACGCTTGGTTTTTTTTTCGTAATATCGATTAATTTGATTGTAGAATTCATTTGTACGTGTCAGATTTTCGATTTTTCGTGTTTTTCGTTGACTTCGTATTTTATAACTGCGTTTTTTCAATGTTAAAATCGATTAAAATTCGTTATATTCTAGAAATATGTTTTTCCGTATATATTCATTATGTTTAAACAATTTCCGTTCATAAAAGTTCAACGTTAATAGCACTTTATACTTGCGCCTCCGCGCGACTAAGTTACAGCAGCCTTTCCGGACGGTCGGTCGCCGCTGGAGTTTACCACCGTAAGCGCCCGTGCGTTAGCCCGGCCGGCGCCGACCGCCCGGCCGGCCGTTCCGTATCTATAAGGAGACAGGTCGGTTCGAGCCGGCCGGGCGGAGTAGCGTCGGGCGCGTGGCTATTCTATGACTTCGGTTGAGAAGCAGTCCACCGCTCCTCGAGAATACGTTCTCGACTGCTCTGTCCCGTGTCGGTTGTCGAATTTTCTCCACACTGCATTGCCACGGGTCGGTGTCTTTGACCGAATGGCCCATATGTGGCGAGCGTCCAACGGTGACGTTGGTGACCATTTATCCGAGTTTTACTCGGTTAAATTGTACCTTCCTTGCATCGATTCTAAATCTTTACGCTCCGAGCTCTCGGAACGGACTCTAGAGATACATATTGAATTTTTGGACGTACCAGATGTGTGTACGAAATGTCCATAATATGCTATACGCATGAAAGGTGTATATGAAGATAGATATACACCGATGATATACCAAACAAGTTCCTCAACAAAAAAAAATAAAAATGAGCATCCACTGAGTTGAGGAACGAAACAAAAAATAAAAAATAAGCATCCACTGAAGAAGGCAAAAGAATAAATGGTATATGTCATTTCGACACGATCTGTTACGAAACAGAGGAGTCTCTCGACGAACTTCCAAAAGGTGTCCCGTGTCGAATGCCCAGCGCGCACTTGGTACGCGCCAGCTCGCCTGAGGAGGGCGAGATACAAAAATATACTTCAGCGTGACACAATTGTACGCGCTTGCTCGTCTATGCCGAACAGCACGCTTCTCTGTACGCGCTATCATAATGCCCAGCGTGTGAGAGCGTGTGTAGTATCTCTGTTATAGTCAAATGGAGTGCCAAGAGGTACTACGCGTTCGCGCATTAGACGATAAAAGGTATTCTTTATATACATATTAAACAATACAGCGTGACACGATTATAACCGCTTGCCATCGTCGTTGCCCAGCATGTTCTCGCAAGAGATGTTCGTGCTATAGACGATGGAGAAAAAAGGTGTACGATAAATCAGCGTGACGCAATTGTACGCGCTTCCTCGCCTTGATGACCAGCATGTTCTCTGTACGCGCTATCTTAATGCCCAGCGTGAAAGAGATGTCCGTGCTTTCGGCGATATTTGCCCAGCGTGAAAATTGCATACGCGCTTGCATCGTCGATGCCCAGCATGTTCTCTGTACGCGCTATCTTAATGCCCAGCGTGAAAGAGATGTCCGTGCTATAGACGATAAAAGGTGCCGTACACCGATATAACAAGCGGTGACAAATCGTATACGCGCTTGCATCGTCGATGCCCAGCATGTTCTCGCAAGAGATGTCCGTGCTATAGACGATTAAAGGTGACAATATGTATTCAATAAATGACAAAAATGTGCCCAAAAATATATAACCAGCGTGAAAATTGTATACGCGCTTGCTCGTCGATACCCGACAAGTCCTCGCAAGGGGATATGTCCGTGGTAAAGACGATGTATATTTTCAGCGCGAAGTGTATACGCGCTTACTCGACACGGTTCAGTTGGAAGGCGACTTGTGAAGTCGATTTTGGGAACGTACGATTTTTGGGAGTGTCTCATTCTCGAAAGAAAAGAAAAGAAAGGAAAAGGAGAGGAGGAAAAAATGCAATACCTCGGTATTATTGAACATATGTGCTAACCGAGGATGCATTTTACGAAATACAAAAAATAAATAATGTGCTCGAGCGAGGTCCGAAAGACCCGTCAGCCGCATCCACTGAACAAAACTATGACGAATATTGCGATATTCGAACGATATACATATATATATTATTATTTCGTATCGTCGATCGGTGTCTCTAAGAGAACCGACGACGACTAAAAACACGTTGAGCAAACTACTCTTATAAGAGTTGATGATGATATGATGATGGTGAAAAAGAGGAGGAGGAGGAGAGAGAGAGAGAGAGAGACGACTCATGGTACGGTTCCCTGGTTGATCCTGCCAGTAGTCATATGCTTGTCTCAAAGATTAAGCCATGCATGTCTCAGTACATACCGAACTAAGGTGAAACCGCGAATGGCTCATTAAA
>CAXAJV010000735.1:211934-214434 GCA_963969225.1 Xylocopa violacea | reverse complement strand
GAATAATTTATACTCGCTTCGTGTTGCCGGGGAAAAACGGTAGACCGCTCGAGGCTTTGGCGGCCGAGTCCCAACGAATTTTTTTTTTTTTTTATCACCTGAGCTCTGAAGCACAGATCGTGCAGTGGATCGTGGAATTTGAGGAACTTGTACCACGCACCTGTGTTCGGGTTTTGATCGTGTCGTTCGTTCAGAGGGGACCGCTTCGCCGAGCGAAGCCTCGTTGTCGCGAGTCTGGAAACACACCCGCCGTTGCGAGATCGAATAATTTTTTATGCTCGCTTCGTGTTGTCGGGTGGGTAAAATTATAGACCGCTTCGAGGTTTCACGGCGAGTCCCATCGATATTTTACGACTTACCTGTACGAACGTCGTCAACTTCTCGAAAGCAATACGCCGCTGGGTGTTGGATATCTTTCTTTTTTTTTTTTTTTGTATTCACTTCCACGTGCCATTCGTTCAGAGGGGACGACGATATAATCGCGTTTGCGTATTCTTCCTCGTTGTCGAGAGTCCCTTAATAAACCCGCCGTTGCGAGATCGAATTTTACAAGCTCGCTTCGTGTTGTCGGGAGGAAGGGGGGACCGCCTCGAGGGTCTGCGCGATACGCGCGAAGAAGAGTCCTAACGAATTTTCGAAAAATTTTATCTACCTGGACGCGTGGCACACTGGCGTGAATCCGAAAGGATGTATCCTAAACACCCTGAAACAGGCGTGTCCGTTTCATCCGTAGGACGGTATCGTGTCGCCGAGAATTCGGGCGACGCCCGCGTCTCCTTCGCCGGAGACGTTTGGGTCTCGACTTGTTCGAAACTTAGTACGAAGAGACTTAACAATTAATAAAAAATATACATATACGATTACCCTGAACGGTGGATCACTTGGCTCGTGGGTCGATGAAGAACGCAGCTAATTGCGCGTCAACGTGTGAACTGCAGGACACATGAACATCGACATTTCGAACGCACATTGCGGTCCACGGATACAATTCCTGGACCACGCCTAGCTGAGGGTCGTTCACGTAACCAGAATACTGCTTGCGTTGCGTTTCGTCGAATCTTTTCTCTCCGGTGCTCGAATCTGCCCGCCGTCGTTCATTCGAATTCCATTTACGAACGTTTCTGAGTTCGGGCGCACCGAAAGGGAAAAAGAGGAGCGATACGCGACGTACGAGCGATCGTTGGACGTTCGTCCGAGTCGTCTGTGGCCGTGCCCCGAGACTATATGCGACTGGTGTAACGTGTGCGCGCGTGCGGCGTGCGTTAAACGGGTTCACGGAAATCGACGGTGTCGATCACGGACTCGCGCGAGTTCTTCGTGGCGTCGTGAGTCGTTCGTTTAACCGGACGACCGCCCACGGGGAACCGCTTCGTGTTTCGACTGCCGATTTTGTTCCGTATTCCAAATTCGCACACCCGCCACACACCATGACCACTCTTCGCGCGTCTCTTTAACGCACGATTGATATGCCGCGCGCTCGACGTCGTTTAAAATGAATTTTTCTTTTGCCGCAAGACTGAGAGAATCGAATTGTTGGGAACTCGGTCGAGAGAGAGAAGAGAATATACAAGAAAGAGAGAGCGAGCGACATCGTCGTAACGTGAGGGACGATGATGCGCATCCGATCGTTCGAAGTTCGCACAGCCCCAGGGTGTTGTTGCGTTCAATCATCAGAATAACCCGTTCTCTCTCTGCTCTCTCCGCGCGTTGTGCGCGTATACCATGTTTTGTGTAAGGAAGAAATTGAGCGGACCGTCACTCGAATACATACAATGTATATAGGCCGTCGTTGCCGAAGTCGATCTCGAATTTTATTTCCATATGCCGTCGATTGTCGGGGACCACAGACAAACGCGCGCACGGGGACGCATTTCCTCTTCGAACGCTGATGATCTTGGGATGTTCGAATCTGACCCCAGCCACGTTCGTCGAGACTCGAATTTACCGTGCGTCCTCGGTGTGCTGCCTCTGTCTGTCAGCCCGGTGTCGATCGGAACATTTGGTATATATATATATATGGTCGATTGTAACGTTTCTGGCCTGTGACGCGCGTCCGCAGATTCCGAAGCACAGAACTCGAATCGGTAACGCCACGCGCAACGAGGAGAGTCGTTTAGAGAAGTAGATACGGGAAGAGATTGTGCCCACCCCATTGGCGAGGCTCGAAGTTATACTTCGACGAGGTGCTGCTCGGTGCCACAAGTTGTTGGTCACCCCATGTCTTCGTTGTCGAGACGGGACCGCGCGATCAAAAAGCCGGTCATCCAGTCCCCGGAAAGCGCAGCTTGGTTATGTAATTCCACGCGTGCGTTCCTTTTTTTTTTTATTTCCCGTTCCACGCAGCAGAGAGATTCGCGTGGGCGCGCTCCAACTCGGCCTATCCGTCGTTCCGACGGATCAGGGTGATAAATCGGGGAAAAGGAGCCGCTCCGTTTCGATCTCTGCGTGTTACGCGCGGAAGGTGGAACCGCTGGAATTATTTATAATCGTTCATAGCTAC
>CAXAJV010000735.1:70200-209234 GCA_963969225.1 Xylocopa violacea | reverse complement strand
TGTTGTCAAATATTATCGCCGAGATGTAAGGTTGAGTTAGGTTAGGTTATATTACGTTATTGATGCATATGAAGTTCCCACGGAGACGTAGAGGCCAACTCGCCAGGTATGTTGTCAAATATTACCGCCGAGATGTTAGATTGGTTTAGGTTAGGTTATATTACGTTATTGATGTATATAAAGGTCCCACGGAGACGTAGAGGCCAACTCGACAGGAATGTTGTCAAATATTACCGCCGAGATGATAGGATGGATTAGGTTAGGTTATATTACGTGATTGATGTATTTAAAGGTCCCACGGAGACGAAGAGGCCAATTCGCCAGGTATGTTTTCAAATATGACCGCCGAGATGTTAGATTGGTTTAGGTTAGGTTATATTACGTTATTGAAGTATATAAAGGTCCCACGGAGACGTAGAGGCCAACAAGCCAGGAATGTGGTTAAATATTACCGCCGAGATGTTAGGTTGGGTTAGGTTAGGTTATATTACGTTATTGATGTATATAAAGATCCCACGGAGACGTAGAGGCCAACTCGCCAGGTATGTTGTCAAATATTACCGCCGAGATGTTGGGTTGGGTTAGGTTAGGTTATAATACGTTATTGATGTATATGAAGGTCAAACGGAGACGTAGAGGCCAACTCGCCAGGAATGATGTCAAATATTACCGCCGAGATGTTAGGTTGGGTTAGGTTAGGTTACATTACGTTATTGATGTATATAAAGGTCCCACGGAGACGTAGAGGCCAACTCGCCAGTATGTTATCAAGTATTACCGCCGAGATGTTAGGTTGGTTTAGGTTAGGTTATATTACGTGATTGATGTATATAAAGGTCCCACGGAGACGAAGAGGCCAACTCGCCAGGTATGTTTTCAAATATTACCGCCGAGATGTTAGATTGGTTTAGGTTAGGTTATATTACGTTATTGAAGTATATAAAGGTCCCACGGAGACGAAGAGGCCAACTGGGCAGGTATGTTTTCAAATATTACCGCCGAGATGTTAGATTGGTTTATGTTAAGTTATATTACGTTATTGAAGTATATAAAGGTCCCACGGAGACGTAGAGGCCAACAAGCCAGGTATGTCGTCAAATATTACCGCCGTGATGTTAGATTGGGTTAGGCTAGCTTATATTATGTTATTGTTGAATATAAAGGTCCCACGGAGACGTAGAGGCCGACAAGCCAGGAATGTGGTCAAATATTACCGACGAGATGTTAGATTGGGATAGACTAGCTTATATTATGTTATTTATGAATATAAAGGTCCCGCGGAGATGTAGAGGCCAACTCGCCAGGAATGTTGTCAAATATTACCGCCGAGATGATAGGTTGGGTTAGGTTAGGTTATAATACGTTATTGATGTATATGAAGGTCAAACGGAGACGTAGAGGCCAACTCGCCAGGAATGATGTCAAATATTACCGCCGAGATGTTAGGTTGGGTTAGGTTAGGTTATATTACGTTATTGATGTATATAAAGGACCCATGGAGACGAAGAGGCCAACTGGCCAGGTATGTCGTCAAATATTACCGCCGAGATGTTAGATTGGGTTAGGCTAGCTTCTATTATGTTATTGATGTATATAAAGATCCCACGGACACGTAGAGGCCAACAAGCCAGGTATGTCGTCAAATATTACCGCCGTGATGTTAGATTGGGATAGACTAGCTTATATTATGTTATTGGTGTATATAAAGGTCCCGCGGAGATGTAGAGGCCTACTCGCCAGGAATGTTGTCAAATATTACCGCCGAGATGATAGGTTGGGTTAGGTTAGGTTATAATAGGTTATTGATGTATATGAAGGTCAAACGGAGACGTAGAGGCCAACTCGCCAGGAATGATGTCAAATATTACCGCCGAGATGTTAGGTTGGGTTAGGTTAGGTTATATTACGTTATTGATGTATATAAAGGTCCCACGGAGACGTAGAGGCCAATTCGCCAGGTATGTTTTCAAATATGACCGCCGAGATGTTAGATTGGTTTAGGTTAGGTTATATTACGTTATTGAAGTATATAAAGGTCCCACGGAGACGTAGAGGCCAACAAGCCAGGAATGTGGTTAAATATTACCGCCGAGATGTTAGGTTGGGTTAGGTTAGGTTATATTACGTTATTGATGTATATAAAGGTCCCACGGAGACGTAGAGGCCAACTCGCCAGGTATGTTGTCAAATATTACCGCCGAGATGTTGGGTTGGGTTAGGTTAGGTTATATTACGTTATTGATGTATATAAAGGTCCCACGGAGACGTAGAGTCTAACTCGACAGGAATGTTGTCAAATATTACCGCCGAGATGATAGGATGGGTTAGGTTAGGTTATATTACGTGATTGATGTATTTAAAGGTCCCACGGAGACGAAGAGGCCAATTCGCCAGGTATGTTTTCAAATATGACCGCCGAGATGTTAGATTGGTTTAGGTTAGGTTATATTACGTTATTGAAGTATATAAAGGTCCCACGGAGACGTAGAGGCCAACAAGCCAGGAATGTGGTTAAATATTACCGCCGAGATGTTAGGTTGGGTTAGGTTAGGTTATATTACGTTATTGATGTATATAAAGATCCCACGGAGACGTAGAGGCCAACTCGCCAGGTATGTTATCAAATATTACCGCCGAGATGTTGGGTTGGGTTAGGTTAGGTTATAATACGTTATTGATGTATATGAAGGTCAAACGGAGACGTAGAGGCCAACTCGCCAGGAATGATGTCAAATATTACCGCCGAGATGTTAGGTTGGGTTAGGTTAGGTTACATTACGTTATTGATGTATATAAAGGTCCCACGGAGACGTAGAGGCCAACTCGCCAGTATGTTATCAAGTATTACCGCCGAGATGTTAGGTTGGTTTAGGTTAGGTTATATTACGTGATTGATGTATATAAAGGTCCCACGGAGACGAAGAGGCCAACTCGCCAGGTATGTTTTCAAATATTACCGCCGAGATGTTAGATTGGTTTAGGTTAGGTTATATTACGTTATTGAAGTATATAAAGGTCCCACGGAGACGAAGAGGCCAACTGGGCAGGTATGTTTTCAAATATTACCGCCGAGATGTTAGATTGGTTTATGTTAAGTTATATTACGTTATTGAAGTATATAAAGGTCCCACGGAGACGTAGAGGCCAACAAGCCAGGTATGTCGTCAAATATTACCGCCGTGATGTTAGATTGGGTTAGGCTAGCTTATATTATGTTATTGTTGAATATAAAGGTCCCACGGAGACGTAGAGGCCGACAAGCCAGGAATGTGGTCAAATATTACCGACGAGATGTTAGATTGGGATAGACTAGCTTATATTATGTTATTGATGAATATAAAGGTCCCGCGGAGATGTAGAGGCCAACTCGCCAGGAATGTTGTCAAATATTACCGCCGAGATGATAGGTTGGGTTAGGTTAGGTTATAATACGTTATTGATGTATATGAAGGTCAAACGGAGACGTAGAGGCCAACTCGCCAGGAATGATGTCAAATATTACCGCCGAGATGTTAGGTTGGGTTAGGTTAGGTTATATTACGTTATTGATGTATATAAAGGACCCATGGAGACGAAGAGGCCAACTGGCCAGGTATGTCGTCAAATATTACCGCCGAGATGTTAGATTGGGTTAGGCTAGCTTCTATTATGTTATTGATGTATATAAAGATCCCACGGACACGTAGAGGCCAACAAGCCAGGTATGTCGTCAAATATTACCGCCGTGATGTTAGATTGGGATAGACTAGCTTATATTATGTTATTGATGTATATAAAGGTCCCGCGGAGATGTAGAGGCCTACTCGCCAGGAATGTTGTCAAATATTACCGCCGAGATGATAGGTTGGGTTAGGTTAGGTTATAATACGTTATTGATGTATATGAAGGTCAAACGGAGACGTAGAGGCCAACTCGCCAGGAATGATGTCAAATATTACCGCCGAGATGTTCGGTTGGGTTAGGTTAGGTTATATTACGTTATTGATGTATATAAAGGTCCCACGGAGACGTAGAGGCCAATTCGCCAGGTATGTTTTCAAATATGACCGCCGAGATGTTAGATTGGTTTAGGTTAGGTTATATTACGTTATTGAAGTATATAAAGGTCCCACGGAGACGTAGAGGCCAACAAGCCAGGAATGTGGTTAAATATTACCGCCGAGATGTTAGGTTGGGTTAGGTTAGGTTATATTACGTTATTGATGTATATAAAGGTCCCACGGAGACGTAGAGGCCAACTCGCCAGGTATGTTGTCAAATATTACCGCCGAGATGTTGGGTTGGGTTAGGTTAGGTTATATTACGTTATTGATGTATATAAAGGTCCCACGGAGACGTAGAGTCTAACTCGACAGGAATGTTGTCAAATATTACCGCCGAGATGATAGGATGGGTTAGGTTAGGTTATATTACGTGATTGATGTATTTAAAGGTCCCACGGAGACGAAGAGGCCAATTCGCCAGGTATGTTTTCAAATATGACCGCCGAGATGTTAGATTGGTTTAGGTTAGGTTATATTACGTTATTGAAGTATATAAAGGTCCCACGGAGACGTAGAGGCCAACAAGACAGGAATGTGGTTAAATATTACCGCCGAGATGTTAGGTTGGGTTAGGTTAGGTTATATTACGTTATTGATGTATATAAAGGTCCCACGGAGACGGAGAAGCTAAGTCGCCAGGAATGTTGTCAAATATTACCGCCGAGATGTTAAGTTGGGTTAGGTTAGGTTATATTACGTTATTGATGTATATGAAGGTCAAACGGAGATGTAGATGCCAACTCGCCAGGAATGATGTCAAATATTACCGCCGAGATGTTAGGTTGGGTTAGGTTAGGTTATATTACGTTATTGATGTATATAAAGGTCCCACGGAGACGAAGAGGCCAACTCGCCAGGTATGTTTTCAAATATTACCGCCGAGATGTTAGATTGGTTTAGGTTAGGTTATATTACGTTATTGAAGTATATAAAGGTCCCACGGAGACGAAGAGGCCAACTGGGCAGGTATGTTTTCAAATATTACCGCCGAGATGTTAGATTGGTTTATGTTAAGTTATATTACGTTATTGAAGTATATAAAGGTCCCACGGAGACGTAGAGGCCAACAAGCCAGGTATGTCGTCAAATATTACCGCCGTGATGTTAGATTGGGTTAGGCTAGCTTATATTATGTTATTGATGAATATAAACGTTCCACGGAGACGTAGAGGCCGACAAGCCAGGAATGTGGTCAAATATTACCGACGAGATGTTAGATTGGGATAGACTAGCTTATATTATGTTATTGATGTATATAAAGGTCCCGCGGAGATGTAGAGGCCAACTCGCCAGGAATGTTGTCAAATATTACCGCCGAGATGATAGGTTGGGTTAGGTTATGTTATAATACGTTATTGATGTATATGAAGGTCAAACGGAGACGTAGGGGCCAACTCGCCAGGAATGATGTCAAATATTACCGCCGAGATGTTAGGTTGGGTTAGGTTAGGTTATATTACGTTATTGATGTATATAAAGGTCCCACGGAGACGTAGAGGCCAACAAGCCAGGAATGTGGTTAAATATTACCGCCGAGATGTTAGGTTGGGTTAGGTTAGGTTATATTACGTTATTGATGTATATAAAGATCCCACGGAGACGTAGAGGCCAACTCGCCAGGTATGTTGTCAAATATTACCGCCGAGATGTTGGGTTGGGTTAGGTTAGGTTATATTACGTTATTGATGTATATAAAGGTCCCACGGAGACGTAGAGTCCAACTCGACAGGAATGTTGTCAAATATTACCGCCGAGATGATAGGATGGGTTAGGTTAGGTTATATTACGTGATTGATGTATTTAAAGGTCCCACGGAGACGAAGAGGCCAATTCGCCAGGTATGTTTTCAAATATGACCGCCGAGATGTTAGATTGGTTTAGGTTAGGTTATATTACGTTATTGAAGTATATAAAGGTCCCACGGAGACGTAGAGGCCAACAAGCCAGGAATGTGGTTAAATATTACCGCCGAGATGTTAGGTTGGGTTAGGTTAGGTTATATTACGTTATTGATGTATATAAAGATCCCACGGAGACGTAGAGGCCAACTCGCCAGGTATTCTGTCAAATATTACCGCCGAGATGTTGGGTTGGGTTAGGTTAGGTTATAATACGTTATTGATGTATATGAAGGTCAAACGGAGACGTAGAGGCCAACTCGCCAGGAATGATGTCAAATATTACCGCCGAGATGTTAGGTTGGGTTAGGTTAGGTTACATTACGTTATTGATGTATATAAAGGTCCCACGGAGACGTAGAGGCCAACTCGCCAGGTATGTTATCAAGTATTACCGCCGAGATGTTAGGTTGGTTTAGGTTAGGTTATATTACGTGATTGATGTATATAAAGGTCCCACGGAGACGAAGAGGCCAACTCGCCAGGTATGTTTTCAAATATTACCGCCGAGATGTTAGATTGGTTTAGGTTAGGTTATATTACGTTATTGAAGTATATAAAGGTCCCACGGAGACGAAGAGGCCAACTGGGCAGGTATGTTTTCAAATATTACCGCCGAGATGTTGGGTTGGGTTAGGTTAGGTTATATTACGTTATTGATGTATATAAAGGTCCCACGGAGACGTAGAGTCCAACTCGACAGGAATGTTGTCAAATATTACCGCCGAGATGATAGGATGGGTTAGGTTAGGTTATATTACGTGATTGATGTATTTAAAGGTCCCACGGAGACGTAGAGGCCAACTCGCCAGGTATGTTATCAAGTATTACCGCCGAGATGTTAGGTTGGTTTAGGTTAGGTTATATTACGTGATTGATGTATATAAAGGTCCCACGGAGACGTAGAGGCCAATTCGCCAGGTATGTTTTCAAATATTACCGCCGAGATGTTAGATTGGTTTAGGTTAGGTTATATTACGTTATTGAAGTATATAAAGGTCCCACGGAGACGAAGAGGCCAACTGGGCAGGTATGTTTTCAAATATTACCGCCGAGATGTTAGATTGGTTTATGTTAAGTTATATTACGTTATTGAAGTATATAAAGGTCCCACGGAGACGTAGAGGCCAACAAGCCAGGTATGTCGTCAAATATTACCGCCGTGATGTTAGATTGGGTTAGGCTAGCTTATATTATGTTATTGGTGAATATAAAGGTTCCACGGAGACGTAGAGGCCGACAAGCCAGGAATGTGGTCAAATATTACCGACGAGATGTTAGATTGGGATAGACTAGCTTATATTATGTTATTGATGTATATAAAGGTCCCGCGGAGATGTAGAGGCCAACTCGCCAGGAATGTTGTCAAATATTACCGCCGAGATGATAGGTTGGGTTAGGTTATGTTATAATACGTTATTGATGTATATGAAGGTCAAACGGAGACGTAGAGGCCAACTCGCCAGGAATGATGTCAAATATTACCGCCGAGATGTTAGGTTGGGTTAGGTTAGGTTATATTACGTTATTGATGTATATAAAGGTCCCACGGAGACGTAGAGGCCAACAAGCCAGGAATGTGGTTAAATATTACCGCCGAGATGTTAGGTTGGGTTAGGTTAGGTTATATTACGTTATTGATGTATATAAAGGTCAAACGGAGACGTAGAGGCCAACTCGCCAGGAATGATGTCAAATATTACCGCCGAGATGTTAGGTTGGGTTAGGTTAGGTTATATTACGTTATTGATGTATATAAAGGTCCCACGGAGACGTAAAGGCCAACTCGACAGGAATGTTGTCAAATATTACCGCCGAGATGATAGGATGGGTTAGGTTAGGTTATATTACGTGATTGATGTATTTAAAGGTCCCACGGAGACGAAGAGGCCAATTCGCCAGGTATGTTTCCAAATATGACCGCCGAGATGTTAGATTGGTTTAGGTTAGGTTATATTACGTTATTGAAGTATATAAAGGTCCCACGGAGACGAAGAGGCCAACTGGGCAGGTATGTTTTCAAATATTACCGCCGAGATGTTAGATTGGTTTATGTTAAGTTATATTACGTTATTGAAGTATATAAAGGTCCCACGGAGACGTAGAGGCCTACTCGCCAGGAATGTTGTCAAATATTACCGCCGAGATGATAGGTTGGGTTAGGTTAGGTTATAATACGTTATTGATGTATATGAAGGTCAAACGGAGACGTAGAGGCCAACTCGCCAGGAATGATGTCAAATATTACCGCCGAGATGTTAGGTTGGGTTAGGTTAGGTTATATTACGTTATTGATGTATATAAAGGTCCCACGGAGACGTAGAGGCCAATTCGCCAGGTATGTTTTCAAATATGACCGCCGAGATGTTAGATTGGTTTAGGTTAGGTTATATTACGTTATTGAAGTATATAAAGGTCCCACGGAGACGTAGAGGCCAACAAGCCAGGAATGTGGTTAAATATTACCGCCGAGATGTTAGGTTGGGTTAGGTTAGGTTATATTACGTTATTGATGTATATAAAGATCCCACGGAGACGTAGAGGCCAACTCGCCAGGTATGTTGTCAAATATTACCGCCGAGATGTTGGGTTGGGTTAGGTTAGGTTATATTACGTTATTGATGTATATAAAGGTCCCACGGAGACGTAGAGTCCAACTCGACAGGAATGTTGTCAAATATTACCGCCGAGATGATAGGATGGGTTATGTTAGGTTATATTACGTGATTGATGTATTTAAAGGTCCAACGGAGACGAAGAGGCCAATTCGCCAGGTATGTTTTCAAATATTACCGCCGAGATGTTAGATTGGTTTAGGTTAGGTTATATTACGTTATTGAAGTATATAAAGGTCCCACGGAGACGAAGAGGCCAACTGGGCAGGTATGTTTTCAAATATTACCGCCGAGATGTTAGATTGGTTTATGTTAAGTTATATTACGTTATTGAAGTATATAAAGGTCCCACGGAGACGTAGAGGCCAACAAGCCAGGTATGTCGTCAAATATTACCGCCGTGATGTTAGATTGGGTTAGGCTAGCTTATATTATGTTATTGATGAATATAAAGGTTCCACGGAGACGTAGAGGCCGACAAGCCAGGAATGTGGTCAAATATTACCGACGAGATGTTAGATTGGGATAGACTAGCTTATATTATGTTATTGATGTATATAAAGGTCCCGCGGAGATGTAGAGGCCAACTCGCCAGGAATGTTGTCAAATATTACCGCCGAGATGATAGGTTGGGTTAGGTTATGTTATAATACGTTATTGATGTATATGAAGGTCAAACGGAGACGTAGAGGCCAACTCGCCAGGAATGATGTCAAATATTACCGCCGAGATGTTAGGTTGGGTTAGGTTAGGTTATATTACGTTATTGAAGTATATAAAGGTCCCACGGAGACGAAGAGGCCAACTGGGCAGGTATGTTTTCAAATATTACCGCCGAGATGTTAGATTGGTTTATGTTAAGTTATATTACGTTATTGAAGTATATAAAGGTCCCACGGAGACGTAGAGGCCAACAAGCCAGGTATGTCGTCAAATATTACCGCCGTGATGTTAGATTGGGTTAGGCTAGCTTATATTATGTTATTGATGAATATAAAGGTCCCACGGAGACGTAGAGGCCGACAAGCCAGGAATGTGGTCAAATATTACCGACGAGATGTTAGATTGGGATAGACTAGCTTATATTATGTTATTGATGTATATAAAGGTCCCGCGGAGATGTAGAGGCCAACTCGCCAGGAATGTTGTCAAATATTACCGCCGAGATGTTAGGTTGGGTTAGGTTAGGTTATATTACGTTATTGATGTATATAAAGGTCAAACGGAGACGTAGAGGCCAACTCGCCAGGAATGATGTCAAATATTACCGCCGAGATGTTAGGTTGGGTTAGGTTAGGTTATAATACGTTATTGATGTATATGAAGGTCAAACGGAGACGTAGAGGCCAACTCGCCAGGAATGATGTCAAATATTACTGCCGAGATGTTAGGTTGGGTTAGGTTAGGTTATATTACGTTATTGATGTGTATAAAGGTCCCACGGAGACGTAGAGGCCAACAAGCCAGGAATGTGGTTAAATATTACCGCCGAGATGTTAGGTTGGATTAGGTTAGGTTATATTACGTTATTGATGTATATAAAGATCCCACGGAGACGTAGAGGCCAACTCGCCAGGTATGTTGTCAAATATGATCGCCGAGATGTAAGGTTGAGTTAGGTTAGGTTATATTACGTTATTGATGCATATGAAGTTCCCACGGAGACGTAGAGGCCAACTCGCCAGGTATGTTGTCAAATATTACCGCCGTGATGTTAGATTGGTTTAGGTTAGGTTATATTACGTTATTGATGTATATAAAGGTCCCACGGAGACGTAGAGGCCAACTCGACAGGAATGTGGGCAAATATTACCGCCGAGATGTTAGGTTGGGTTAGGTTAGGCTATATTACGTTATTGATGTATATAAAGGTCCCACGGAGACGTAGCGGCCAACTCGCCAGGTATGTTGTCAGATCTTACCGCCGAGATGTTAGGTTGGGTTAGGTTAGGTTATATTACGTTATTGATGTATATAAAGGTCCCACGGAGATGGAGAAGCCAAGTCGCCAGGATTGTTGTCAAATATTACCGCCGAGATGATAGGTTGGGTTAGGTTAGGTTATATTACGTTATTGAAGTATATAAAGGTCCCACGGAGACGTAGAGGCCAACAAGCCAGGAATGTGGTTAAATATTACCGCCGAGATGTTAGGTTGGGTTAGGTTAGGTTATATTACGTTATTGATGTATATAAAGATCTCACGGAGACGTAGAGGCCAACTCGCCAGGTATGTTGTCAAATATTACCGCCGAGATGTTGGGTTGGGTTAGGTTAGGTTATATTACGTTATTGATGTATATAAAGGTCCCACGGAGACGTAGAGTCCAACTCGACAGGAATGTTGTCAAATATTACCGCCGAGATGATAGGATGGGTTAGGTTAGGTTATATTACGTGATTGATGTATTTAAAGGTCCCACGGAGACGAAGAGGCCAATTCGCCAGGTATGTTTTCAAATATGACCGCCGAGATGTTAGATTGGTTTAGGTTAGGTTATATTACGTTATTGAAGTATATAAAGGTCCCACGGAGACGTAGAGGCCAACAAGACAGGAATGTGGTTAAATATTACCGCCGAGATGTTAGGTTGGGTTAGGTTAGGTTATATTACGTTATTGATGTATATGAAGGTCAAACGGAGATGTAGATGCCAACTCGCCAGGAATGATGTCAAATATTACCGCCGAGATGTTAGGTTGGGTTAGGTTAGGTTATATTACGTTATTGATGTATATAAAGGTCCCACGGAGACGAAGAGGCCAACTCGCCAGGTATGTTTTCAAATATTACCGCCGAGATGTTGGATTGGTTTAGGTTAGGTTATATTACGTTATTGAAGTATATAAAGGTCCCACGGAGACGAAGAGGCCAACTGGGCAGGTATGTTTTCAAATATTACCGCTGAGATGTTAGATTGGTTTATGTTAAGTTATATTACGTTATTGAAGTATATAAAGGTCCCACGGAGGCGTAGAGGCCAACAAGCCAGGTATGTCCTCAAATATTACCGCCGTGATGTTAGATTGGGTTAGGCTAGCTTATATTATGTTATTGATGAATATAAAGGTCCCACGGAGACGTAGAGGCCGACAAGCCAGGAATGTGGTCAAATATTACCGACGAGATGTTAGATTGGGATAGACTAGCTTATATTATGTTATTGATGTATATAAAGGTCCCGCGGAGATGTAGAGGCCAACTCGCCAGGAATGTTGTCAAATATTACCGCCGAGATGATAGGTTGGGTTAGGTTAGGCTATAATACGTTATTGATGTATATGAAGGTCAAACGGAGACGTAGAGGCCAACTCGCCAGGAATGATGTCAAATATTACCGCCGAGATGTTAGATTGGTTTATGTTAAGTTATATTACGTTATTGAAGTATATAAAGGTCCCACGGAGGCGTAGAGGCCAACAAGCCAGGTATGTCGTCAAATATTACCGCCGTGATGTTAGATTGGGTTAGGCTAGCTTATATTATGTTATTGATGAATATAAAGGTCCCACGGAGACGTAGAGGCCGACAAGCCAGGAATGTGGTCAAATATTACCGACGAGATGTTAGATTGGGATAGACTAGCTTATATTATGTTATTGATGTATATAAAGGTCCCGCGGAGATGTAGAGGCCAACTCGCCAGGAATGTTGTCAAATATTACCGCCGAGATGATAGGTTGGGTTAGGTTATGTTATAATACGTTATTGATGTATATGAAGGTCAAACGGAGACGTAGAGGCCAACTCGCCAGGAATGATGTCAAATATTACCGCCGAGATGTTAGGTTGGGTTAGGTTAGGTTATATTACGTTATTGATGTATATAAAGGTCCCACGGAGACGTAGAGGCCAACAAGCCAGGAATGTGGTTAAATAATACCGCCGAGATGTTAGGTTGGGTTAGGTTAGGTTATATTACGTTATTGATGTATATAAAGGTCAAACGGAGACGTAGAGGCCAACTCGCCAGGAATGATGTCAAATATTACCGCCGAGATGTTAGGTTGGGTTAGGTTAGGTTATATTACGTTATTGATGTATATAAAGGTCCCACGGAGACGTAAAGGCCAACTCGACAGGAATGTTGTCAAATATTACCGCCGAGATGATAGGATGGGTTAGGTTAGGTTATATTACGTGATTGATGTATTTAAAGGTCCCACGGAGACGAAGAGGCCAATTCGCCAGGTATGTTTCCAAATATGACCGCCGAGATGTTAGATTGGTTTAGGTTAGGTTATATTACGTTATTGAAGTATATAAAGGTCCCACGGAGACGAAGAGGCCAACTGGGCAGGTATGTTTTCAAATATTACCGCCGAGATGTTAGATTGGTTTATGTTAAGTTATATTACGTTATTGAAGTATATAAAGGTCCCACGGAGACGTAGAGGCCAACAAGCCAGGTATGTCGTCAAATATTACCGCCGTGATGTTAGATTGGGTTAGGCTAGCTTATATTATGTTATTGATGAATATAAAGGTCCCACGGAGACGTAGAGGCCGACAAGCCAGGAATGTGGTCAAATATTACCGACGAGATGTTAGATTGGGATAGACTAGCTTATATTATGTTATTGATGTATATAAAGGTCCCGCGGAGATGTAGAGGCCAACTCGCCAGGAATGTTGTCAAATATTACCGCCGAGATGATAGGTTGGGTTAGGTTAGGTTATAATACGTTATTGATGTATATGAAGGTCAAACGGAGACGTAGAGGCCAACTCGCCAGGAATGATGTCAAATATTACCGCCGAGATGTTAGGTTGGGTTAGGTTAGGTTATATTACGTTATTGATGTGTATAAAGGTCCCACGGAGACGTAGAGGCCAACAAGCCAGGAATGTGGTTAAATATTACCGCCGAGATGTTAGGTTGGATTAGGTTAGGTTATATTACGTTATTGATGTATATAAAGATCCCACGGAGACGTAGAGGCCAACTCGCCAGGTATGTTGTCAAATATGATCGCCGAGATGTAAGGTTGGGTTAGGTTAGGTTATATTACGTTATTGATGTGTATAAAGGTCCCACGGAGACGTAGAGGCCAACAAGCCAGGAATGTGGTTAAATATTACCGCCGAGATGTTAGGTTGGATTAGGTTAGGTTATATTACGTTATTGATGTATATAAAGATCCCACGGAGACGTAGAGGCCAACTCGCCAGGTATGTTGTCAAATATGATCGCCGAGATGTAAGGTTGAGTTAGGTTAGGTTATATTACGTTATTGATGCATATGAAGTTCCCACGGAGACGTAGAGGCCAACTCGCCAGGTATGTTGTCAAATATTACCGCCGTGATGTTAGATTGGTTTAGGTTAGGTTATATTACGTTATTGATGTATATAAAGGTCCCACGGAGACGTAGAGGCCAACTCGACAGGAATGTTGTCAAATATTACCGCCGAGATGATAGGATGGATTAGGTTAGGTTATATTACGTGATTGATGTATTTAAAGGTCCCACGGAGACGAAGAGGCCAATTCGCCAGGTATGTTTTCAAATATGACCGCCGAGATGTTAGATTGGTTTAGGTTAGGTTATATTACGTTATTGAAGTATATAAAGGTCCCACGGAGACGTAGAGGCCAACAAGCCAGGAATGTGGTTAAATATTACCGCCGAGATGTTAGGTTGGGTTAGGTTAGCTTATATTACGTTATTGATGTACATAAAGATCCCACGGAGACGTAGAGGCCAACTCGCCAGGTATGTTGTCAAATATTACCGCCGAAATGTTGGGTTGGGTTAGGTTAGGTTATAATACGTTATTGATGTATATGAAGGTCAAACGGAGACGTAGAGGCCAACTCGCCAGGAATGATGTCAAATATTACCGCCGAGATGTTAGGTTGGGTTAGGTTAGGTTACATTACGTTATTGATGTATATAAAGGTCCCACGGAGACGTAGAGGCCAACTCGCCAGGTATGTTATCAAGTATTACCGCCGAGATGTTAGGTTGGTTTAGGTTAGGTTATATTACGTGATTGATGTATATAAAGGTCCCACGGAGACGAAGAGGCCAACTCGCCAGGTATGTTTTCAAATATTACCGCCGAGATGTTAGATTGGTTTAGGTTAGGTTATATTACGTTATTGAAGTATATAAAGGTCCCACGGAGACGAAGAGGCCAACTGGGCAGGTATGTTTTCAAATATTACCGCCGAGATGTTAGATTGGGTTAGGCTAGCTTCTATTATGTTATTGATGTATATAAAGATCCCACGGAGACGTAGAGGCCAACAAGCCAGGTATGTCGTCAAATATTACCGCCGTGATGTTAGATTGGGATAGACTAGCTTATATTATGTTATTGATGTATATAAAGGTCCCGCGGAGATGTAGAGGCCTACTCGCCAGGAATGTTGTCAAATATTACCGCCGAGATGATAGGTTGGGTTAGGTTAGGTTATAATACGTTATTGATGTATATGAAGGTCAAACGGAGACGTAGAGGCCAACTCGCCAGGAATGATGTCAAATATTACCGCCGAGATGTTAGGTTGGGTTAGGTTAGGTTATATTACGTTATTGATGTATATAAAGGTCCCACGGAGACGTAGAGGCCAATTCGCCAGGTATGTTTTCAAATATGACCGCCGAGATGTTAGATTGGTTTAGGTTAGGTTATATTACGTTATTGAAGTATATAAAGGTCCCACGGAGACGTAGAGGCCAACAAGCCAGGAATGTGGTTAAACATTACCGCCGAGATGTTAGGTTGGGTTAGGTTAGGTTATATTACGTTATTGATGTATATAAAGATCCCACGGAGACGGAGAGGCCAACTCGCCAGGTATGTTGTCAAATATTACCGCCGAGATGTTGGGTTGGGTTAGGTTAGGTTATATTACGTTATTGATGTATATAAAGGTCCCACGGAGACGTAGAGTCCAACTCGACAGGAATGTTGTCAAATATTACCGCCGAGATGATAGGATGGGTTAGGTTAGGTTATATTACGTGATTGATGTATTTAAAGGTCCCACGGAGACGAAGAGGCCAATTCGCCAGGTATGTTTTCAAATATGACCGCCGAGATGTTAGATTGGTTTAGGTTAGGTTATATTACGTTATTGAAGTATAGAAAGGTCCCACGGAGACGTAGAGGCCAACAAGACAGGAATGTGGTTAAATATTACCGCCGAGATGTTAGGTTGGGTTAGGTTAGGTTATATTACGTTATTGATGTATATAAAGGTCCCACGGAGACGGAGAAGCTAAGTCGCCAGGAATGTTGTCAAATATTACCGCCGAGATGTTAAGTTGGGTTAGGTTAGGTTATATTACGTTATTGATGTATATGAAGGTCAAACGGAGATGTAGATGCCAACTCGCCAGGAATGATGTCAAATATTACCGCCGAGATGTTAGGTTGGGTTAGGTTAGGTTATATTACGTTATTGATGTATATAAAGATCCCACGGAGACGTAGAGGCCAACAAGCCAGGTATGTCGTCAAATATTACCGCCGTGATGTTAGATTGGGATAGACTAGCTTATATTATGTTATTGATGTATACAAAGGTCCCGCGGAGATGTAGAGGCCTACTCGCCAGGAATGTTGTCAAATATTACCGCCGAGATGATAGGTTGGGTTAGGTTAGGTTATAATACGTTATTGATGTATATGAAGGTCAAACGGAGACGTAGAGGCCAACTCGCCAGGAATGATGTCAAATATTACCGCCGAGATGTTAGGTTGGGTTAGGTTAGGTTATATTACGTTATTGATGTATATAAAGGTCCCACGGAGACGTAGAGGCCAATTCGCCAGGTATGTTTTCAAATATGACCGCCGAGATGTTAGATTGGTTTAGGTTAGGTTATATTACGTTATTGAAGTATATAAAGGTCCCACGGAGACGTAGAGGCCAACAAGCCAGGAATGTGGTTAAATATTACCGCCGAGATGTTAGGTTGGGTTAGGTTAGGTTATATTACGTTATTGATGTATATAAAGATCCCACGGAGACGTAGAGGCCAACTCGCCAGGTATGTTGTCAAATATTACCGCCGAGATGTTGGGTTGGGTTAGGTTAGGTTATATTACGTTATTGATGTATATAAAGGTCCCACGGAGACGTAGAGTCCAACTCGACAGGAATGTTGTCAAATATTACCGCCGAGATGATAGGATGGGTTAGGTTAGGTTATATTACGTGATTGATGTATTTAAAGGTCCCACGGAGACGAAGAGGCCAATTCGCCAGGTATGTTTTCAAATATGACCGCCGAGATGTTAGATTGGTTTAGGTTAGGTTATATTACGTTATTGAAGTATAGAAAGGTCCCACGGAGACGTAGAGGCCAACAAGACAGGAATGTGGTTAAATATTACCGCCGAGATGTTAGGTTGGGTTAGGTTAGGTTATATTACGTTATTGATGTATATAAAGGTCCCACGGAGACGGAGAAGCTAAGTCGCCAGGAATGTTGTCAAATATTACCGCCGAGATGTTAAGTTGGGTTAGGTTAGGTTATATTACGTTATTGATGTATATGAAGGTCAAACGGAGATGTAGATGCCAACTCGCCAGGAATGATGTCAAATATTACCGCCGAGATGTTAGGTTGGGTTAAGTTAGGTTATATTACGTTATTGATGTATATAAAGGTCCCACGGAGATGAAGAGGCCAACTCGCCAGGTATGTTTTCAAATATTACCGCCGAGATGTTAGATTGGTTTAGGTTAGGTTATATTACGTTATTGAAGTATATAAAGGTCCCACGGAGACGAAGAGGCCAACTGGGCAGGTATGTTTTCAAATATTACCGCTGAGATGTTAGATTGGTTTATGTTAAGTTATATTACGTTATTGAAGTATATAAAGGTCCCACGGAGGCGTAGAGGCCAACTGGCCAGGTATGTCGTCAAATATTACCGCCGAGATGTTAGATTGGGTTAGGCTAGCTTCTATTATGTTATTGATGTATATAAAGATCCCACGGAGACGTAGAGGCCAACAAGCCAGGTATGTCGTCAAATATTACCGCCGTGATGTTAGATTGGGATAGACTAGCTTATATTATGTTATTGATGTATATAAAGGTCCCGCGGAGATGTAGAGGCCTACTCGCCAGGAATGTTGTCAAATATTACCGCCGAGATGATAGGTTGGGTTAGGTTAGGTTATAATACGTTATTGATGTATATGAAGGTCAAACGGAGACGTAGAGGCCAACTCGCCAGGAATGATGTCAAATATTACCGCCGAGATGTTAGGTTGGGTTAGGTTAGGTTATATTACGTTATTGATGTATATAAAGGTCCCACGGAGACGTAGAGGCCAATTCGCCAGGTATGTTTTCAAATATGACCGCCGAGATGTTAGATTGGTTTAGGTTAGGTCATATTACGTTATTGAAGTATATAAAGGTCCCACGGAGACGTAGAGGCCAACAAGCCAGGAATGTGGTTAAATATTACCGCCGAGATGTTAGGTTGGGTTAGGTTAGGTTATATTACGTTATTGATGTATATAAAGATCCCACGGAGACGTAGAGGCCAACTAGCCAGGTATGTTGTCAAATATTACCGCCGAGATGTTGGGTTGGGTTAGGTTAGGTTATATTACGTTATTGATGTATATAAAGGTCCCACGGAGACGTAGAGTCCAACTCGACAGGAATGTTGTCAAATATTACCGCCGAGATGATAGGATGGGTTAGGTTAGGTTATATTACGTGATTGATGTATTTAAAGGTCCCACGGAGACGAAGAGGCCAATTCGCCAGGTATGTTTTCAAATATGACCGCCGAGATGTTAGATTGGTTTAGGTTAGGTTATATTACGTTATTGAAGTATAGAAAGGTCCCACGGAGACGTAGAGGCCAACAAGACAGGAATGTGGTTAAATATTACCGCCGAGATGTTAGGTTGGGTTAGGTTAGGTTATATTACGTTATTGATGTATATAAAGGTCCCACGGAGACGGAGAAGCTAAGTCGCCAGGAATGTTGTCAAATATTACCGCCGAGATGTTAAGTTGGGTTAGGTTAGGTTATATTACGTTATTGATGTATATGAAGGTCAAACGGAGATGTAGATGCCAACTCGCCAGGAATGATGTCAAATATTACCGCCGAGATGTTAGGTTGGGTTAAGTTAGGTTATATTACGTTATTGATGTATATAAAGGTCCCACGGAGATGAAGAGGCCAACTCGCCAGGTATGTTTTCAAATATTACCGCCGAGATGTTAGATTGGTTTAGGTTAGGTTATATTACGTTATTGAAGTATATAAAGGTCCCACGGAGACGAAGAGGCCAACTGGGCAGGTATGTTTTCAAATATTACCGCTGAGATGTTAGATTGGTTTATGTTAAGTTATATTACGTTATTGAAGTATATAAAGGTCCCACGGAGGCGTAGAGGCCAACAAGCCAGGTATGTCGTCAAATATTACCGCCGTGATGTTAGATTGGGTTAGGCTAGCTTATATTATGTTATTGATGAATATAAAGGTCCCACGGAGACGTAGAGGCCGACAAGCCAGGAATGTGGTCAAATATTACCGACGAGATGTTAGATTGGGATAGACTAGCTTATATTATGTTATTGATGTATATAAAGGTCCCGCGGAGATGTAGAGGCCAACTCGCCAGGAATGTTGTCAAATATTACCGCCGAGATGATAGGTTGGGTTAGGTTAGGTTATATTACGTTATTGATGTATATGAAGGTCAAACGGAGATGTAGAGGCCAACTCGCCAGGAATGTTGTCAAATATTACCGCCGAGATGATAGGATGGGTTAGGTTAGGTTATATTACGTGATTGATGTATTTAAAGGTCCCACGGAGACGAAGAGGCCAACTCGCCAGGAATGATGTCAAATATTACCGCCGAGATGTTAGGTTGGGTTAGGTTAGGTTATATTACGTTATTGATGTATATAAAGGTCCCACGGAGACGTAGAGGCCAATTCGCCAGGTATGTTTTCAAATATGACCGCCGAGATGTTAGATTGGTTTAGGTTAGGTTATATTACGTTATTGAAGCATATAAAGGTCCCACGGACACGTAGAGGCCAACAAGCCAAGAATGTGGTTAAATATTACCGCCGAGATGTTAGGTTGGGTTAGGTTAGGTTATATTACGTTATTGATGTATATAAAGATCCCACGGAGACGTAGAGGCCAACTCGCCAGGTATGTTGTCAAATATTACCGCCGAGATGTTGGGTTGGGTTAGGTTAGGTTATATTACGTTATTGGTGTATATAAAGGTCCCACGGAGACGTAGAGGCCAACTCGACAGGAATGTGATCAAATATTACCGCCGAGATGATAGGATGGGTTAGGTTAGGTTATATTACGTGATTGATGTATTTAAAGGTCCCACGGAAACGAAGAGGCCAATTCGCCAGGTATGTTTTCAAATATGACCGCCGAGATGTTAGATTGGTTTAGGTTAGGTTATATTACGTTATTGAAGTATATAAAGGTCCCACGGAGACGTAGAGGCCAACAAGACAGGAATGTGGTTAAATATTACCGCCGAGATGTTAGGTTGGGTTAGGTTAGGTTATATTACGTTATTGATGTATATAAAGGTCCCACGGACACGGAGAAGCTAACTCGCCAGGAATGTTGTCAAATATTACCGCCGAGATGTTAAGTTGGGTTAGGTTAGGTTATATTACGTTATTGATGTATATGAAGGTCAAACGGAGATGTAGAGGCCAACTCGCCAGGAATGATGTCAAATATTACCGCCGAGATGTTAGGTCGGGTTAGGTTAGGTTATATTACGTTATTGATGTATATAAAGGTCCCACGGAGACGAAGAGGCCAACTCGCCAGGTATGTTTTCAAATATTACCGCCGAGATGTTAGGTTGGGTTAGGTTAGGTTATATTACGTTATTGAAGTATATAAAGGTCCCACGGAGACGTAGAGGCCAACAAGCCAGGAATGTGGTCAAATATTACCGACGAGATGTTAGATTGGGATAGACTAGCTTATATTATGTTATTGATGTATATAAAGGTCCCGCGGAGACGTCGAGGCCAACTCGCCAGGTATGTTGTCAAATATTACCGCCGAGATGTTAGGTTGGGTTAGGTTAGGTTATATTACGTTATTGATGTATATAAAGGTCCCACGGAGACGTAGAGGCCAACTCGACAGGAATGTTGTCAAATATTACCGCCGAGATGATAGGATGGGTTAGGTTAGGTTATATTACGTGATTGATGTATTTAAAGGTCCCCCGGAGACGAAGAGGCCAATTAGCCAGGTATGTTTTCAAATATGACCGCCGAGATGTTAGATTGGTTTAGGTTAGGTTATATTACGTTATTGAAGTATATAAAGGTCCCACGGAGACGTAGAGGCCAACAAGACAGGAATGTGGTTAAATATTACCGCCGAGATGTTAGGTTGGGTTAGGTTAGGTTATATTATGTTATTGATGAATATAAAGGTCCTACGGAGACGTAGAGGCCAACAAGCCAGGAATGTGGTCAAATATTACCGACGAGATGATAGGTTGGGTTAGGTTAGGTTATAATACGTTATTGATGTATATAAAGGTCAAACGGAGACGTAGAGGCCAACTCGCCAGGAATGATGTCAAATATTACCGCCGAGATGTTAGGTTGGGTTAGGTTAGGTTATATTACGTTATTGATGTATATGAAGGTCCCACGGAGACGTAGAGGCCAACAAGCCAGGAATGTGGTCAAATATTACCGCCGAGATGTTAGATTGGGATAGACTAGCTTATATTATGTTATTGATGTATATAAAGGTCCCACGGAGACGGAGAAGCTAACTCGCCAGGAATGTTGTCAAATATTACCGCCGAGATGTTAGGTTGGGTTAGGTTAGGTTACATTACGTTATTGATGTATATAAAGGTCCCACGGAGACGTAGAGGCCAACTCGCCAGGTATGTTATCAAGTATTACCTCCGAGATGTTAGGTTGGTTTAGGTTAGGTTATATTACGTGATTGATGTATATAAAGGTCCCACGGAGACGAAGAGGCCAACTCGCCAGGTATGTTTTCAAATATTACCGCCGAGATGTTAGATTGGTTTAGTTTAGGTTATATTACGTTATTGAAGTATATAAAGGTCCCACGGAGACGTAGAGGCCAACAAGCCAGGAATGTGGTCAAATATTACCGCCGAGATGTTAGATTGGGTTAGGCTAGCTTATATTATGTTATTGATGTTTATAAAGGTCCCACGGAGACGGAGAAGCCAACTCGCCAGGAATGTTGTCAAATATTACCGCCGAGATGTTAGGTTGGGTTAGGTTAGGTTATATTACGTTATTGATGGATATAAAGATCCCACGGAGACGAAGAGGCCAACTGGGCAGGTATGTTTTCAAATATTACCGCCGAGATGTTAGATTGGTTTATGTTAAGTTATATTACGTTATTGAAGTATATAAAGGTCCCACGGAGACGTAGAGGCCAACAAGCCAGGTATGTCGTCAAATATTACCGCCGTGATGTTAGATTGGATTAGGCTAGCTTATATTATGTTATTGATGAATATAAAGGTCCCACGGAGACGTAGAGGCCAACAAGCCAGGAATGTGGTCAAATATTCCCCACGAGATGTTAGATTGGGATAGACTAGCTTATATTATGTTATTGATGTATATAAAGGTCCCGCGGAGATGTAGAGGCCAACTCGCCAGGAATGTTGTCAAATATTACCGCCGAGATGATAGGTTGGGTTAGGTTAGGTTATAAGACGTTATTGATGTATATAAAGGACCCATGGAGACGAAGAGGCCAACTGGCCAGGTATGTCGTCAAATATTACCGCCGAGATGTTAGATTGGGTTAGGCTAGCTTCTATTATGTTATTGATGTATATAAAGATCCCACGGAGACGTAGAGGCCAACAAGCCAGGTATGTCGTCAAATATTACCGCCGTGATGTTAGATTGGGATAGACTAGCTTATATTATGTTATTGATGTATATAAAGGTCCCGCGGAGATGTAGAGACCAACTCGCCAGGAATGTTGTCAAATATTACCGCCGAGATGATAGGTTGGGTTAGGTTAGGTTATAATACGTTATTGATGTATATGAAGGTCAAACGGAGACGTAGAGGCCAACTCGCCAGGAATGAAGTCAAATATTACCGCCGAGATGTTAGGTTGGGTTAGGTTAGGTTATATTACGTTATTGATGTATATAAAGGTCCCACGGAGACGTAGAGGCCAACAAGCCAGGAATGTGGTTAAATATTACCGCCGAGATGTTAGGTTGGGTTAGGTTAGGTTATATTACGTTATTGATGTATATAAAGGTCCCACGGAGACGAAGAACCTAACTAGCCAGGAATGTTGTCAAATATTACCGCCGAGATGTTAAGTTGGGTTAGGTTAGGTTATATTACTTGATTGATATATTTAAAGGTCCCAAGGAGACGAAGAGGCCAATTCGCCAGGTATGTTTTCAAATATGACCGCCGAGATGATAGGTTGGTTTAGTTTAGGTTATATTACGTTATTGATGTATATGAAGGTCAAACGGAGACGTAGAGGCCAACTCGCCAGGTATGTTTTCAAGTACTACCGCCGAGATGTTAGGTTGGGTTAGGTTAGGTTATATTACGTGATTGATGTATATAAAGGTCCCACGGAGACGAAGAGGCCATCTCGCCAGGTATGTTTTCAAATATTACCGCCGAGATGTTAGATTGGTTTAGATTAGGTTATATTACGTTATTGAAGTATATAAAGGTCCCACGGAGACGTAGAGGCCAACAAGCCAGGAATGTGGTCAAATATTACCGACGAGATGTTAGATTGGGATAGACTAGCTTATATTACGTTATTGATGTATATAAAGGTCCCACGGAGACGTAGAGGCCAACTCGCCAGGTATGTTTTCAAGTATTACCGCCGAGATGTTAGGTTGGGTTAGGTTAGGTTATATTACGTTATTGATGTATATAAAGATCCCACGGAGACGTAGAGGCCAACTCGCCAGGTATGTTGTCAAATATTATCGCCGAGATGTAAGGTTGGGTTAGGTTAGGTTATATTACGTTATTGATGTATATAAAGATCCCACGGAGACGAAGAGGCCAACTGGGCAGGTATGTTTTCAAATATTACCGCCGAGATGTTAGATTGGTTTATGTTAAGTTATATTACGTTATTGAAGTACATAAAGGTCCCACGAAGACGTAGAGGCCAACAAGCCAGGTATGTCGTAAAATATTACCGCCGTGATGTTAGATTGGGTTAGGCTAGCTTATATTATGTTATTGATGAATATAAAGGTCCCACGGAGACGTAGAGGCCAACAAGCCAGGAATGTTGTCAAATATTACCGCCGAGATGATAGGTTGGGTTAGGTTAGGTTATAATACGTTATTGATGTATATGAAGGTCAAACGGAGACGTAGAGGCCAACTCGCCAGGAATGATGTCAAATATTACCGCCGAGATGTTAGGTTGGGTTAGGTTAGGTTATATTACGTTATTGATGTATATAAAGGTCCCACGGAGACGTAGAGGCCAATTCGCCAGGTATGTTTTCAAATATGACCGCCGAGATGTTAGATTGGGTTAGGTTAGGTTATATTACGTTATTGAAGTATATAAAGGTCCCACGGAGGCGTAGAGGCCAACAAGCCAGGTATGTCGTCAAATATTACCGCCGTGATGTTAGATTGGGTTAGGCTAGCTTATATTATGTTATTGATGAATATAAAGTTCCCACGGAGACGTAGAGGCCGACAAGCCAGGAATGTGGTCAAATATTACCGACGAGATGTTAGATTGGGATAGACTAGCTTATATTATGTTATTGATGTATATAAAGGTCCCACGGAGACGTAGAGGCCAACAAGCCAGGAATGTGGTTAAATATTACCGCCGAGATGTTAGGTTGGGTTAGGTTAGGTTATATTACGTTATTGATGTATATAAAGGTCAAACGGAGACGTAGAGGCCAACTCGCCAGGAATGATGTCAAATATTACCGCCGAGATGTTAGGTTGGGTTAGGTTAGGTTATATTACGTTATTGATGTATATAAAGGTCCCACGGAGACGTAAAGGCCAACTCGACAGGAATGTTGTCAAATATTACCGCCGAGATGATAGGATGGGTTAGGTTAGGTTATATTACGTGATTGATGTATTTAAAGGTCCCACGGAGACGAAGAGGCCAACTCGCCAGGAATGATGTCAAATATTACCGCCGAGATGTTAGGTTGGGTTAGGTTAGGTTATATTACGTTATTGATGTATATAAAGGTCCCACGGAGACGTAGAGGCCAATTCGCCAGGTATGTTTTCAAATATGACCGCCGAGATGTTAGATTGGTTTAGGTTAGGTTATATTACGTTATTGAAGTATATAAAGGTCCCACGGACACGTAGAGGCCAACAAGCCAAGAATGTGGTTAAATATTACCGCCGAGATGTTAGGTTGGGTTAGGTTAGGTTATATTACGTTATTGATGTATATAAAGATCCCACGGAGACGTAGAGGCCAACTCGCCAGGTATGTTGTCAAATATTACCGCCGAGATGTTGGGTTGGGTTAGGTTAGGTTATATTACGTTATTGATGTATATAAAGGTCCCACGGAGACGTAGAGGCCAACTCGACAGGAATGTGATCAAATATTACCGCCGAGATGATAGGATGGGTTAGGTTAGGTTATATTACGTGATTGATGTATTTAAAGGTCCCACGGAAACGAAGAGGCCAATTCGCCAGGTATGTTTTCAAATATGACCGCCGAGATGTTAGATTGGTTTAGGTTAGGTTATATTACGTTATTGAAGTATATAAAGGTCCCACGGAGACGTAGAGGCCGACAAGCCAGGAATGTGGTCAAATATTACCGACGAGATGTTAGATTAGGATAGACTAGCTTATATTATGTTATTGATGTATAGAAAGGCCCCGCGGAGATGTAGAGGCCAACTCGCCAGGAATGTTGTCAAATATTACCGCCGAGATGATAGGTTGGGTTAGGTTAGGTTATAATACGTTATTGATGTATACGAAGGTCAAACGGAGACGTAGAGGCCAACTCGCCAGGAATGATGTCAAATATTACCGCCGAGATGTTAGGTTGGGTTAGGTTAGGTTATATTACGTTATTGATGTATATAAAGGTCCCACGGAGACGTAGAGGCCAACAAGCCAGGAATGTGGTTAAATATTACCGCCGAGATGTTAGGTTGGGTTAGGTTAGGTTATATTACGTTATTGATGTATATAAAGGTCATACGGAGACGTAGAGGCCAACTCGCCAGGAATGATGTCAAACATTACCGCCGAGATGTTAGGTTGGGTTAGGTTAGGTTATATTACGTTATTGATGTATGTAAAGGTCCCACGGAGACGTAGAGGCCAACTCGACAGGAATGTTGTCAAATATTACCGCCGAGATGATAGGTTGGGTTAGGTTAGGTTATAATACGTTATTGATGTATATGAAGGTCAAACGGAGACGTAGAGGCCAACTCGCCAGGAATGATGTCAAATATTACCGCCGAGATGTTAGGTTGGGTTAGGTTAGGTTATATTACGTTATTGATGTATATAAAGGTCCCACGGAGACGTAGAGGCCAACAAGCCAGGAATGTGGTTAAATATTACCGCCGAGATGTTAGGTTGGGTTAGGTTAGGTTATATTACGTTATTGATGTATATAAAGGTCATACGGAGACGTAGAGGCCAACTCGCCAGGAATGATGTCAAATATTACCGCCGAGATGTTAGGTTGGGTTAGGTTAGGTTATATTACGTTATTGATGTATGTAAAGGTCCCACGGAGACGTAGAGGCCAACTCGACAGGAATGTTGTCAAATATTACCGCCGAGATGATAGGATGGGTTAGGTTAGGTTATATTACGTGATTGATGTATTTAAAGGTCCCACGGAGACGAAGAGGCCAATTCGCCAGGTATGTTATCAAGTATTACCGCCGAGATGTTAGGTTGGTTTAGGTTAGGTTATATTACGTGATTGATGTATATAAAGGTCCCACGGAGACGAAGAGGCCAACTCGCCAGGTATGTTTTCAAATATTACCGCCGAGATGTTAGATTGGGTTAGGTTAGGTTATATTACGTGATTGATGTATTTAAAGGTCCCACGGAGACGAAGAGGCCAATTCGCCAGGTATGTTTTCAAATATGACCGCCGAGATGTTAGATTGGTTTAGGTTAGGTTATATTACGTTATTGAAGTATATAAAGGTCCCACGGAGACGTAGAGGCCAACAAGACAGGAATGTGGTTAAATATTACCGCCGAGATGTTAGGTTGGGTTAGGTTAGATTATATTACGTTATTGATGCATATAAAGATCCCACGGAGACGAAGAGGCCAACTGGGCAGGTATGTTTTCAAATATTACCGCCGAGATGTTAGATTGGTTTATGTTAAGTTATATTACGTTATTGAAGTATATAAAGGTCCCACGGAGACGTAGAGGCCAACAAGCCAGGTATGTCGTCAAATATTACCGCCGTGATGTTAGATTGGGTTAGGCTACCTTATATTATGTTATTGATGAATATAAAGGTCCCACGGAGACGTAGAGGCCGACAAGCCAGGAATGTGGTCAAATATTACCGACGAGATGTTAGATTAGGATAGACTAGCTTATATTATGTTATTGATGTATAGAAAGGTCCCGCGGAGATGTAGAGGCCAACTCGCCAGGAATGTTGTCAAATATTACCGCCGAGATGATAGGTTGGGTTAGGTTAGGTTATAATACGTTATTGATGTATATGAAGGTCAAACGGAGACGTAGAGGCCAACTCGCCAGGAATGATGTCAAATATTACCGCCGAGATGTTAGGTTGGGTTAGGTTAGGTTATATTACGTTATTGATGTATATAAAGGTCCCACGGAGACGTAGAGGCCAACAAGCCAGGAATGTGGTTAAATATTACCGCCGAGATGTTAGGTTGGGTTAGGTTAGGTTATATTACGTTATTGATGTATATAAAGGTCATACGGAGACGTAGAGGCCAACTCGCCAGGAATGATGTCAAATATTACCGCCGAGATGTTAGGTTGGGTTAGGTTAGGTTATATTACGTTATTGATGTATGTAAAGGTCCCACGGAGACGTAGAGGCCAACTCGACAGGAATGTTGTCAAATATTACCGCCGAGATGATAGGATGGGTTAGGTTAGGTTATATTACGTGATTGATGTATTTAAAGGTCCCACGGAGACGAAGAGGCCAATTCGCCAGGTATGTTATCAAGTATTACCGCCGAGATGTTAGGTTGGTTTAGGTTAGGTTATATTACGTGATTGATGTATATAAAGGTCCCACGGAGACGAAGAGGCCAACTCGCCAGGTACGTTTTCAAATATTACCGCCGAGATGTTAGATTGGTTTATGTTAAGTTATATTACGTTATTGAAGTATATAAAGGTCCCACGGAGACGTAGAGGCCAACAAGCCAGGTATGTCGTCAAATATTACCGCCGTGATGTTAGATTGGGTTAGGCTACCTTATATTATGTTATTGATGAATATAAAGGTCCCACGGAGACGTAGAGGCCGACAAGCCAGGAATGTGGTCAAATATTACCGACGAGATGTTAGATTAGGATAGACTAGCTTATATTATGTTATTGATGTATAGAAAGGTCCCGCGGAGATGTAGAGGCCAACTCGCCAGGAATGTTGTCAAATATCACCGCCGAGATGATAGGTTGGGTTAGGTTAGGTTATAATACGTTATTGATGTATATGAACGTCAAACGGAGACGTAGAGGCCAACTCGCCAGGAATGATGTCAAATATTACCGCCGAGATGTTAGGTTGGGTTAGGTTAGGTTATATTACGTTATTGATGTATATAAAGGTCCCACGGAGACGTAGAGGCCAACAAGCCAGGAATGTGGTTAAATATTACCGCCGAGATGTTAGGTTGGGTTAGGTTAGGTTATATTACGTTATTGATGTATATAAAGGTCAAACGGAGACGTAGAGGCCAACTCGCCAGGAATGATGTCAAATATTACCGCCGAGATGTTAGGTTGGGTTAGGTTAGGTTATATTACGTTATTGATGTATATAAAGGTCCCACGGAGACGTAGAAGCCAACTCGACAGGAATGTTGTCAAATATTACCGCCGAGATGATAGGATGGGTTAGGTTAGGTTATATTACGTGATTGATGTATTTAAAGGTCCCACGGAGACGAAGAGGCCAATTCGCCAGGTATGTTTTCAAATATGACCGCCGAGATGTTAGATTGGTTTAGGTTAGGTTATATTACGTTATTGAAGTATATAAAGGTCCCACGGAGACGTAGAGGCCAACAAGACAGGAATGTGGTTAAATATTACCGCCGAGATGTTAGGTTGGGTTAGGTTAGGTTATATTACGTTATTGATGTATATAAAGATCCCACGGAGACGTAGAGGCCAACTCGCCAGGTATGTTGTCAAATATTATCGCCGAGATGTAAGGTTGGGTTAGGTTAGGTTATATTACGTTATTGATGCATATGAAGGTCCCACGGAGACGTAGAGGCCAACAAGCCAGGAATGTGGTCAAATATTACCGCCGAGATGTTAGATTGGTTTAGGTTAGGTTATATTACGTTATTGAAGGTCCCACGGAGACGTAGAGGCCAACAAGCCAGGAATGTGGTCAAATATTACCGACGAGTTGTTAGATTGGGATAGACTAGCTTATATTATGTTATTGATGTATATAAAGGTCCCGCGGAGCTGTAGAGGCCAACTCACCAGGAATGTTGTCAAATATTACCGCCGAGATGATAGGTTGGGTTAGGTTAGGTTATAATACGTTATTGATGTATATGAAGGTCAAACGGAGACGTAGAGGCCAACTCGCCAGGAATGATGTCAAATATTACCGCCGAGATGTTAGGTTGGGTTAGGTTAGGTTATATTACGTTATTGATGTATATAAAGGACCCATGGGGACGGAGAAGCCAACAAGCCAGGAATGTTTTCAAGTATTACCGCCGAGATGATAGGTTGGGTTAGGTTAGGTTATATTACGTTATTGAAGTATATAAAGGTCCCACGGAGACGTAGAGGCCAACAAGCCAGGAATGTGGTCAAATATTACCGACGAGATGTTAGATTGGGATAGACTAGCTTATATTATGTTATTGATGTATATAAAGGTCCCGCGGAGATGTAGAGGCCAACTCACCAGGAATGTTGTCAAATATTACCGCCGAGATGATAGGTTGGGTTAGGTTAGGTTATAATACGTTATTGATGTATATGAAGGTCAAACGGAGACGTAGAGGCCAACTCGCCAGGAATGATGTCAAATATTACCGCCGAGATGTTAGGTTGGGTTAGGTTAGGTTATATTACGTTATTGATGTATATAAAGGACCCATGGAGACGAGGAGGCCAACTGGCCAGGTATGTCGTCAAATATTACCGCCGAGATGTTAGATTGGGTTAGGCTAGCTTCTATTACGTTATTGATGTATATAAAGATCCCACGGAGACGTAGAGGCCAACAAGCCAGGTATGTCGTCAAATATTACCGCCGTGATGTTAGATTGGGATAGACTAGCTTATATTATGTTATTGATGTATATAAAGGTCCTACGGAGACGTAGAGGCCAACAAGCCAGGAATGTGGTCAAATATTACCGACGAGATGTTAGATTGGGATAGACTAGCTTATATTATGTTATTGATGTATATAAAGGTCCCGCGGAGATGTGGAGGCCAACTCGCCAGGAATGTTGTCAAATATTACCGCCGAGATGTTAGGTTGGGTTAGGTTAGGTTATATTACGTTATTGATGTATATAAAGGTCCCACGGAGACGAAGAGGCCAACTGGGCAGGTATGTTTTCAAATATTACCGCCGAGATGTTAGATTGGTTTATGTTAAGTTATATTACGTTATTGAAGTATATAAAGGTCCCACGGAGACGTAGAGGCCAACAAGCCACGTATGTCGTCAAATATTACCGCCGTGATGTTAGATTGGGTTAGGCTAGCTTATATTATGTTATTGATGAATATAAAGGTTCCACGGAGACGTAGAGGCCAACTCGCCAGGAATGTTGTCAAATATTACCGCCGAGATGATAGGTTGCGTTAGGTTAGGTTATAATACGTTATTGATGTATATAAAGGTCAAACGGAGACGTAGAGGCCATCTCGCCAGGAATGATGTCAAATATTACCGCCGAGATGTTAGGTTGGGTTAGGTTAGGTTATATTACGTTATTGATGTATATGAAGGTCCCACGGAGACGTAGAGGCCAACAAGCCAGGAATGTGGTCAAATATTACCGCCGAGATGTTAGATTGGGATAGACTAGCTTATATTATGTTATTGATGTATATAAAGGTCCCACGGAGACGGAGAAGCTAACTCGCCAGGAATGTTGTCAAATATTACCGCCGAGATGTTAGGTTGGGTTAGGTTAGGTTACATTACGTTATTGATGTATATAAAGGTCCCACGGAGACGTAGAGGCCAACTCGCCAGGTATGCTATCAAGTATTACCTCCGAGATGTTAGGTTGGTTTAGGTTAGGTTATATTACGTGATTGATGTATATAAAGGTCCCACGGAGACGAAGAGGCCAACTCGCCAGGTATGTTTTCAAATATTACCGCCGAGATGTTAGATTGGTTTAGGTTAGGTTATATTACGTTATTGAAGTATATAAAGGTCCCACGGAGACGTAGAGGCCAACAAGCCAGGAATGTGGTCAAATATTACCGCCGAGATGTTAGATTGGGTTAGGCTAGCTTATATTATGTTATTGATGTTTATAAAGGTCCCACGGAGACGGAGAAGCCAACTCGCCAGGAATGTTGTCAAATATTACCGCCGAGATGTTAGGTTGGGTTAGGTTAGGTTATATTACGTTATTGATGGATATAAAGATCCCACGGAGACGAAGAGGCCAACTGGGCAGGTATGTTTTCAAATATTACCGCCGAGATGTTAGATTGGTTTATGTTAAGTTATATTACGTTATTGAAGTATATAAAGGTCCCACGGAGACGTAGAGGCCAACAAGCCAGGTATGTCGTCAAATATTACCGCCGTGATGTTAGACTGGGTTAGGCTAGCTTATATTATGTTATTGATGAATATAAAGGTCCCACGGAGACGTAGAGGCCAACAAGCCAGGAATGTGGTCAAATATTCCCCACGAGATGTTAGATTGGGATAGACTAGCTTATATTATGTTATTGATGTATATAAAGGTCCCGCGGAGTTGTAGAGGCCAACTCGCCAGGAATGTTGTCAAATATTACCGCCGAGATGATAGGTTGGGTTAGGTTAGGTTATAATACGTTATTGATGTATATAAAGGACCCATGGAGACGAAGAGGCCAACTGGCCAGGTATGTCGTCAAATATTACCGCCGAGATGTTAGATTGGGTTAGGCTAGCTTCTATTATGTTATTGATGTATATAAAGATCCCACGGAGACGTAGAGGCCAACAAGCCAGGTATGTCGTCAAATATTACCGCCGTGATGTTAGATTGGGATAGACTAGCTTATATTATGTTATTGATGTATATAAAGGTCCCGCGGAGATGTAGAGACCAACTCGCCAGGAATGTTGTCAAATATTACCGCCGAGATGATAGGTTGGGTTAGGTTAGGTTATAATACGTTATTGATGTATATGAAGGTCAAACGGAGACGTAGAGGCCAACTCGCCAGGAATGATGTCAAATATTACCGCCGAGATGTTAGGTTGGGTTACGTTAGGTTATATTACGTTATTGATGTATATAAAGGTCCCACGGAGACGTAGAGGCCAACAAGCCAGGAATGTGGTTAAATATTACCGCCGAGATGTTAGGTTGGGTTAGGTTAGGTTATATTACGTTATTGATGTATATAAAGGTCCCACGGAGACGAAGAAGCTAACTAGCCAGGAATGTTGTCAAATATTACCGCCGAGATGTTAAGTTGGGTTAGGTTAGGTTATATTACTTGATTGATATATTTAAAGGTCCCAAGGAGACGAAGAGGCCAATTCGCCAGGTATGTTTTCAAATATGACCGCCAGGATGATAGGTTGGTTTAGTTTAGGTTATATTACGTTATTGATGTATATGAAGGTCAAACGGAGACGTAGAGGCCAACTCGCCAGGTATGTTTTCAAATATTACCACCGAGATGTTAGATTGGTTTATGTTAGGTTATATTACGTTATTGAAGTATATAAAGGTCCCACGGAGACGTAGAGGCCAACAAGCCACGTATGTCGTCAAATATTACCGCCCAGATGATAGATTGGGTTAGGCTAGCTTATATTATGTTATTGATGAATATAAAGGTCCCACGGAGACGTAGAGGCCAACAAGCCAGGAATGTGGTCAAATATTACCGCCGAGATGTTAGATTGGGATAGACTAGCTTATATTATGTTATTGATGTATATAAAGGTCCCACGGAGACGGAGAAGCTAACTCGCCAGGAATGTTGTCAAATATTACCGCCGAGATGTTAGGTTGGGTTAGGTTAGGTTACATTACGTTATTGATTTATATAAAGGTCCCACGGAGACGTAGAGGCCAACTCTCCAGGTATGTTGTCAAATATTACCGCCGAAATGTTAGGTTGGGTTAGGTTAGGTTATATTACGTTATTGATGTATATAAAGGTCCCACGGAGACGTAGAGGCCAACTCGCCAGGTATGTTTTCAAGTATTACCGCCGAGATGTTAGGTTGGGTTAGGTTAGGTTATATTACGTGATTGATGTATTTAAAGGTCCCACGGAGACGAAGAGGCCAACAAGCCAGGAATGTGGTCAAATATTATCGACGAGATGTTAGATTGGGATAGACTAGCTTATATCATGTTATTGATGTATATAAAGGTCCCGCGGAGATGTAGAGGCCAACTCGCCAGGAATGTTGTCAAATATTACCGCCGAGATGATAGGTTGGGTTAGGTTAGGTTATAATACGTTATTGATGTATATGAAGGTCAAACGGAGACGTAGAGGCCAACAAGCCAGGAATGTGGTCAAATATTACCGACGAGATGTTAGATTGGGATAGACTAGCTTATATTATGTTATTGATGTATATAAAGGTCCCGCGGAGATGTAGAGGCCAATTCACCAGGAATGTTGTCAAATATTACCGCCGAGATGATAGGTTGGGTTAGGTTAGGTTATAATACGTTATTGATGTATATGAAGGTGAAACGGAGACGTAGAGGCCAACTCGCCAGGAATGATGTCAAATATTACCGCCGAGATGTTAGGTTGAGTTAGGTTAGGTTATATTACGTTATTGATGTATATAAAGGTCCCACGGAGACGGAGAAGCTAATTCGCCAGGTATGTTGTCAAATATTACCGCCGAAATGTTAGGTTGGGTTAGGTTAGGTTATATTACGTTATTGATGTATATAAAGGTCCCACGGAGACGTAGAGGCCAACTCGCCAGGTATGTTTTCAAGTATTACCGCCGAGATGTTAGGTTGGGTTAGGTTAGGTATATATTACGTGATTGATGTATATAAAGGTCCCACGGAGACGAAGAGGCCAACTCGCCAGGTATGTTTTCAAATATTACCGCCGAGATGTTAGATTGGTTTAGGTTAGGTTATATTACGTTATTGAAGTATATAAAGGTCCCACGGAGACGTAGAGGCCAACAAGCCAGGAATGTGGTCAAATATTACCGACGAGATGTTAGATTGGGATAGACTAGCTTATATTATGTTATTGATGTATATAAAGGTCCCGCGGAGATGTAGAGGCCAACTCGCCAGGAATGTTGTCAAATATTACCGCCGAGATGATAGGTTGGGTTAGGTTAGGTTATAATACGTTATTGATGTATATGAAGGTCAAACGGAGACGTAGAGGCCAACTCGCCAGGAATGATGTCAAATATTACCGCCGAGATGTTAGGTTGGGTTAGGTTAGGTTATATTACGTTATTGATGTATATAAAGGTCCCACGGAGACGTAGAGGCCAACAAGCCAGGAATGTGGTTAAATATTACCGCCGAGATGTTAGGTTGGGTTAGGTTAGGTTATATTACGTTATTGATGTATATAAAGGTCATACGGAGACGTAGAGGCCAACTCGCCAGGAATGATGTCAAATATTACCGCCGAGATGTTAGGTTGGGTTAGGTTAGGTTATATTACGTCATTGATGTATGTAAAGGTCCCACGGAGACGTAGAGGCCAACTCGACAGGAATGTTGTCAAATATTACCGCCGAGATGATAGGATGGGTTAGGTTAGGTTATATTACGTGATTGATGTATTTAAAGGTCCCACGGAGACGAAGAGGCCAATTCGCCAGGTATGTTATCAAGTATTACCGCCGAGATGTTAGGTTGGTTTAGGTTAGGTTATATTACGTGATTGATGTATATAAAGGTCCCACGGAGACGAAGAGGCCAACTCGCCAGGTATGTTTTCAAATATTACCGCCGAGATGTTAGATTGGGTTAGGTTAGGTTATATTACGTGATTGATGTATTTAAAGGTCCCACGGAGACGAAGAGGCCAATTCGCCAGGTATGTTTTCAAATATGACCGCCGAGATGTTAGATTGGTTTAGGTTAGGTTATATTACGTTATTGAAGTATATAAAGGTCCCACGGAGACGTAGAGGCCAACAAGACAGGAATGTGGTTAAATATTACCGCCGAGATGTTAGGTTGGGTTAGGTTAGATTATATTACGTTATTGATGCATATAAAGATCCCACGGAGACGAAGAGGCCAACTGGGCAGGTATGTTTTCAAATATTACCGCCGAGATGTTAGATTGGTTTATGTTAAGTTATATTACGTTATTGAAGTATATAAAGGTCCCACGGAGACGTAGAGGCCAACAAGCCAGGTATGTCGTCAAATATTACCGCCGTGATGTTAGATTGGGTTAGGCTACCTTATATTATGTTATTGATGAATATAAATGTCCCACGGAGACGTAGAGGCCGACAAGCCAGGAATGTGGTCAAATATTACCGACGAGATGTTAGATTAGGATAGACTAGCTTATATTATGTTATTGATGTATAGAAAGGTCCCGCGGAGATGTAGAGGCCAACTCGCCAGGAATGTTGTCAAATATTACCGCCGAGATGATAGGTTGGGTTAGGTTAGGTTATAATACGTTATTGATGTATATGAAGGTCAAACGGAGACGTAGAGGCCAACTCGCCAGGAATGATGTCAAATATTACCGCCGAGATGTTAGGTTGGGTTAGGTTAGGTTATATTACGTTATTGATGTATATAAAGGTCCCACGGAGACGTAGAAGCCAACAAGCCAGGAATGTGGTTAAATATTACCGCCGAGATGTTAGGTTGGGTTAGGTTAGGTTATATTACGTTATTGATGTATATAAAGGTCAAACGGAGACGTAGAGGCCAACTCGCCAGGAATGATGTCAAATATTACCGCCGAGATGTTAGGTTGGGTTAGGTTAGGTTATATTACGTTATTGATGTATATAAAGGTCCCACGGAGACGTAGAAGCCAACTCGACAGGAATGTTGTCAAATATTACCGCCGAGATGATAGGATGGGTTAGGTTAGGTTATATTACGTTATTGATGTATATAAAGGTCCCACGGAGACGGAGAAGCTAATTCGCCAGGTATGTTGTCAAATATTACCGCCGAAATGTTAGGTTGGGTTAGGTTAGGTTATATTACGTTATTGATGTATATAAAGGTCCCACGGAGACGTAGAGGCCAACTCGCCAGGTATGTTTTCAAGTATTACCGCCGAGATGTTAGGTTGGGTTAGGTTAGGTATATATTACGTGATTGATGTATATAAAGGTCCCACGGAGACGAAGAGGCCAACTCGCCAGGTATGTCTTCAAATATTACCGCCGAGATGTTAGGTTGGGTTAGGTTATGTTATATTACGTTATTGATGTATATAAAGGTCCCACGGAGGCGGAAAAGCCAACTCGCCAGGAATGTTCTCAAATATTACAGCCGAGATGTTAGGTTGGGTTAGGTTAGGTTATATTACGTTATTGATGTACATAAAGGTCCCACGGAGACGGATAAGCCAACTCGCCACGAATGTTGTCAAACATTACCGCCGAGATGTTAGGTTGGGTTAGGTTAGGTTGTATTACATTATTGATGTATATAACGGTCCCACGGAGACGTAGAGGCCAACAAGACAGGAATGTGGTCAAATATTACCGCCGAGATGTTAGGTTGGGTTAGGTTAGGTTATAATACGTTATTGATGTATATGAAGGTCAAACGGAGACGTAGAGGCCAACAAGCCAGGAATGTGGTCAAATATTACCGACGAGATGTTAGATTGGGATAGACTAGCTTATATTATGTTATTGATGTATATAAAGGTCCCGCGGAGATGTAGAGGCCAATTCACCAGGAATGTTGTCAAATATTACCGCCGAGATGATAGGTTGGGTTAGGTTAGGTTATAATACGTTATTGATGTATATGAAGGTGAAACGGAGACGTAGAGGCCAACTCGCCAGGAATGATGTCAAATATTACCGCCGAGATGTTAGGTTGAGTTAGGTTAGGTTATATTACGTTATTGATGTATATAAAGGTCCCACGGAGACGGAGAAGCTAATTCGCCAGGTATGTTGTCAAATATTACCGCCGAAATGTTAGGTTGGGTTAGGTTAGGTTATATTACGTTATTGATGTATATAAAGGTCCCACGGAGACGTAGAGGCCAACTCGCCAGGTATGTTTTCAAGTATTACCGCCGAGATGTTAGGTTGGGTTAGGTTAGGTATATATTACGTGATTGATGTATATAAAGGTCCCACGGAGACGAAGAGGCCAACTCGCCAGGTATGTTTTCAAATATTACCGCCGAGATGTTAGATTGGTTTAGGTTAGGTTATATTACGTTATTGAAGTATATAAAGGTCCCACGGAGACGTAGAGGCCAACAAGCCAGGAATGTGGTCAAATATTACCGACGAGATGTTAGATTGGGATAGACTAGCTTATATTATGTTATTGATGTATATAAAGGTCCCGCGGAGATGTAGAGGCCAACTCGCCAGGAATGTTGTCAAATATTACCGCCGAGATGATAGGTTGGGTTAGGTTAGGTTATAATACGTTATTGATGTATATGAAGGTCAAACGGAGACGTAGAGGCCAACTCGCCAGGAATGATGTCAAATATTACCGCCGAGATGTTAGGTTGGGTTAGGTTAGGTTATATTACGTTATTGATGTATATAAAGGTCCCACGGAGACGTAGAGGCCAACAAGCCAGGAATGTGGTTAAATATTACCGCCGAGATGTTAGGTTGGGTTAGGTTAGGTTATATTACGTTATTGATGTATATAAAGGTCATACGGAGACGTAGAGGCCAACTCGCCAGGAATGATGTCAAATATTACCGCCGAGATGTTAGGTTGGGTTAGGTTAGGTTATATTACGTCATTGATGTATGTAAAGGTCCCACGGAGACGTAGAGGCCAACTCGACAGGAATGTTGTCAAATATTACCGCCGAGATGATAGGATGGGTTAGGTTA
This sequence comes from Xylocopa violacea, assembly GCA_963969225.1. Taxonomy (NCBI): domain Eukaryota; kingdom Metazoa; phylum Arthropoda; class Insecta; order Hymenoptera; family Apidae; genus Xylocopa; species Xylocopa violacea. Next base: position 171,157 of record CAXAJV010000735.1, on the reverse strand, counting down.
GGTTATATTACGTGATTGATGTATTTAAAGGTCCCACGGAGACGAAGAGGCCAATTCGCCAGGTATGTTATCAAGTATTACCGCCGAGATGTTAGGTTGGTTTAGGTTAGGTTATATTACGTGATTGATGTATATAAAGGTCCCACGGAGACGAAGAGGCCAACTCGCCAGGTATGTTTTCAAATATTACCGCCGAGATGTTAGATTGGGTTAGGTTAGGTTATATTACGTGATTGATGTATTTAAAGGTCCCACGGAGACGAAGAGGCCAATTCGCCAGGTATGTTTTCAAATATGACCGCCGAGATGTTAGATTGGTTTAGGTTAGGTTATATTACGTTATTGAAGTATATAAAGGTCCCACGGAGACGTAGAGGCCAACAAGACAGGAATGTGGTTAAATATTACCGCCGAGATGTTAGGTTGGGTTAGGTTAGATTATATTACGTTATTGATGCATATAAAGATCCCACGGAGACGAAGAGGCCAACTGGGCAGGTATGTTTTCAAATATTACCGCCGAGATGTTAGATTGGTTTATGTTAAGTTATATTACGTTATTGAAGTATATAAAGGTCCCACGGAGACGTAGAGGCCAACAAGCCAGGTATGTCGTCAAATATTACCGCCGTGATGTTAGATTGGGTTAGGCTACCTTATATTATGTTATTGATGAATATAAATGTCCCACGGAGACGTAGAGGCCGACAAGCCAGGAATGTGGTCAAATATTACCGACGAGATGTTAGATTAGGATAGACTAGCTTATATTATGTTATTGATGTATAGAAAGGTCCCGCGGAGATGTAGAGGCCAACTCGCCAGGAATGTTGTCAAATATTACCGCCGAGATGATAGGTTGGGTTAGGTTAGGTTATAATACGTTATTGATGTATATGAAGGTCAAACGGAGACGTAGAGGCCAACTCGCCAGGAATGATGTCAAATATTACCGCCGAGATGTTAGGTTGGGTTAGGTTAGGTTATATTACGTTATTGATGTATATAAAGGTCCCACGGAGACGTAGAAGCCAACAAGCCAGGAATGTGGTTAAATATTACCGCCGAGATGTTAGGTTGGGTTAGGTTAGGTTATATTACGTTATTGATGTATATAAAGGTCAAACGGAGACGTAGAGGCCAACTCGCCAGGAATGATGTCAAATATTACCGCCGAGATGTTAGGTTGGGTTAGGTTAGGTTATATTACGTTATTGATGTATATAAAGGTCCCACGGAGACGTAGAAGCCAACTCGACAGGAATGTTGTCAAATATTACCGCCGAGATGATAGGATGGGTTAGGTTAGGTTATATTACGTTATTGATGTATATAAAGGTCCCACGGAGACGGAGAAGCTAATTCGCCAGGTATGTTGTCAAATATTACCGCCGAAATGTTAGGTTGGGTTAGGTTAGGTTATATTACGTTATTGATGTATATAAAGGTCCCACGGAGACGTAGAGGCCAACTCGCCAGGTATGTTTTCAAGTATTACCGCCGAGATGTTAGGTTGGGTTAGGTTAGGTATATATTACGTGATTGATGTATATAAAGGTCCCACGGAGACGAAGAGGCCAACTCGCCAGGTATGTTTTCAAATATTACCGCCGAGATGTTAGATTGGTTTAGGTTAGGTTATATTACGTTATTGAAGTATATAAAGGTCCCACGGAGACGTAGAGGCCAACAAGCCAGGAATGTGGTCAAATATTACCGACGAGATGTTAGATTGGGATAGACTAGCTTATATTATGTTATTGATGTATATAAAGGTCCCGCGGAGATGTAGAGGCCAACTCGCCAGGAATGTTGTCAAATATTACCGCCGAGATGATAGGTTGGGTTAGGTTAGGTTATAATACGTTATTGATGTATATGAAGGTCAAACGGAGACGTAGAGGCCAACTCGCCAGGAATGATGTCAAATATTACCGCCGAGATGTTAGGTTGGGTTAGGTTAGGTTATATTACGTTATTGATGTATATAAAGGTCCCACGGAGACGTAGAGGCCAACAAGCCAGGAATGTGGTTAAATATTACCGCCGAGATGTTAGGTTGGGTTAGGTTAGGTTATATTACGTTATTGATGTATATAAAGGTCATACGGAGACGTAGAGGCCAACTCGCCAGGAATGATGTCAAATATTACCGCCGAGATGTTAGGTTGGGTTAGGTTAGGTTATATTACGTCATTGATGTATGTAAAGGTCCCACGGAGACGTAGAGGCCAACTCGACAGGAATGTTGTCAAATATTACCGCCGAGATGATAGGATGGGTTAGGTTAGGTTATATTACGTGATTGATGTATTTAAAGGTCCCACGGAGACGAAGAGGCCAATTCGCCAGGTATGTTATCAAGTATTACCGCCGAGATGTTAGGTTGGTTTAGGTTAGGTTATATTACGTGATTGATGTATATAAAGGTCCCACGGAGACGAAGAGGCCAACTCGCCAGGTATGTTTTCAAATATTACCGCCGAGATGTTAGATTGGGTTAGGTTAGGTTATATTACGTGATTGATGTATTTAAAGGTCCCACGGAGACGAAGAGGCCAATTCGCCAGGTATGTTTTCAAATATGACCGCCGAGATGTTAGATTGGTTTAGGTTAGGTTATATTACGTTATTGAAGTATATAAAGGTCCCACGGAGACGTAGAGGCCAACAAGACAGGAATGTGGTTAAATATTACCGCCGAGATGTTAGGTTGGGTTAGGTTAGATTATATTACGTTATTGATGCATATAAAGATCCCACGGAGACGAAGAGGCCAACTGGGCAGGTATGTTTTCAAATATTACCGCCGAGATGTTAGATTGGTTTATGTTAAGTTATATTACGTTATTGAAGTATATAAAGGTCCCACGGAGACGTAGAGGCCAACAAGCCAGGTATGTCGTCAAATATTACCGCCGTGATGTTAGATTGGGTTAGGCTACCTTATATTATGTTATTGATGAATATAAATGTCCCACGGAGACGTAGAGGCCGACAAGCCAGGAATGTGGTCAAATATTACCGACGAGATGTTAGATTAGGATAGACTAGCTTATATTATGTTATTGATGTATAGAAAGGTCCCGCGGAGATGTAGAGGCCAACTCGCCAGGAATGTTGTCAAATATTACCGCCGAGATGATAGGTTGGGTTAGGTTAGGTTATAATACGTTATTGATGTATATGAAGGTCAAACGGAGACGTAGAGGCCAACTCGCCAGGAATGATGTCAAATATTACCGCCGAGATGTTAGGTTGGGTTAGGTTAGGTTATATTACGTTATTGATGTATATAAAGGTCCCACGGAGACGTAGAAGCCAACAAGCCAGGAATGTGGTTAAATATTACCGCCGAGATGTTAGGTTGGGTTAGGTTAGGTTATATTACGTTATTGATGTATATAAAGGTCAAACGGAGACGTAGAGGCCAACTCGCCAGGAATGATGTCAAATATTACCGCCGAGATGTTAGGTTGGGTTAGGTTAGGTTATATTACGTTATTGATGTATATAAAGGTCCCACGGAGACGTAGAAGCCAACTCGACAGGAATGTTGTCAAATATTACCGCCGAGATGATAGGATGGGTTAGGTTAGGTTATATTACGTGATTGATGTATTTAAAGGTCCCACGGAGACGAAGAGGCCAATTCGCCAGGTATGTTTTCAAATATGACCGCCGAGATGTTAGATTGGTTTAGGTTAGGTTATATTACGTTATTGAAGTATATAAAGGTCCCACGGAGACGTAGAGGCCAACAAGACAGGAATGTGGTTAAATATTACCGCCGAGATGTTAGGTTGGGTTAGGTTAGGTTATATTACGTTATTGATGTATATAAAGATCCCACGGAGACGTAGAGGCCAACTCGCCAGGTATGTTGTCAAATATTATCGCCGAGATGTAAGGTTGGGTTAGGTTAGGTTATATTACGTTATTGATGCATATGAAGGTCCCACGGAGACGTAGAGGCCAACAAGCCAGGAATGTGGTCAAATATTACCGCCGAGATGTTAGATTGGTTTAGGTTAGGTTATATTACGTTATTGAAGGTCCCACGGAGACGTAGAGGCCAACAAGCCAGGAATGTGGTCAAATATTACCGACGAGTTGTTAGATTGGGATAGACTAGCTTACATTATGTTATTGATGTATATAAAGGTCCCGCGGAGCTGTAGAGGCCAACTCACCAGGAATGTTGTCAAATATTACCGCCGAGATGATAGGTTGGGTTAGGTTAGGTTATAATACGTTATTGATGTATATGAAGGTCAAACGGAGACGTAGAGGCCAACTCGCCAGGAATGATGTCAAATATTACCGCCGAGATGTTAGGTTGGGTTAGGTTAGGTTATATTACGTTATTGATGTATATAAAGGACCCATGGAGACGGAGAAGCCAACAAGCCAGGAATGTTTTCAAGTATTACCGCCGCGATGATAGGTTGGGTTAGGTTAGGTATATATTACGTGATTGATGTATATAAAGGTCCCACGGAGACGAAGAGGCCAACTCGCCAGGTATGTTTTCAAATATTACCGCCGAGATGTTAGGTTGGGTTAGGTTAGGTTATATTACGTTATTGAAGTATATAAAGGTCCCACGGAGACGTAGAGGCCAACAAGCCAGGAATGTGGTCAAATATTACCGACGAGATGTTAGATTGGGATAGACTAGCTTATATTATGTTATTGATGTATATAAAGGTCCCGCGGAGATGTAGAGGCCAACTCACCAGGAATGTTGTCAAATATTACCGCCGAGATGATAGGTTGGGTTAGGTTAGGTTATAATACGTTATTGATGTATATGAAGGTCAAACGGAGACGTAGAGGCCAACTCGCCAGGAATGATGTCAAATATTACCGCCGAGATGTTAGGTTGGGTTAGGTTAGGTTATATTACGTTATTGATGTATATAAAGGACCCATGGAGACGAGGAGGCCAACTGGCCAGGTATGTCGTCAAATATTACCGCCGAGATGTTAGATTGGGTTAGGCTAGCTTCTATTACGTTATTGATGTATATAAAGATCCCACGGAGACGTAGAGGCCAACAAGCCAGGTATGTCGTCAAATATTACCGCCGTGATGTTAGATTGGGATAGACTAGCTTATATTATGTTATTGATGTATATAAAGGTCCCGCGGAGATGTAGAGGCCAACTCGCCAGGAATGTTGTCAAATATTACCGCCGAGATGATAGGTTGGGTTAGGTTAGGTTATAATACGTTATTGATGTATATGAAGGTCAAACGGAGACGTAGAGGCCAACTCGCCAGGAATGATGTCAAATATTACCGCCGAGACGTTAGGTTTGGTTAGGTTAGGTTATATTACGTTATTGATGTATATAAAGGTCCCACAGAGACGTAGAGGCCAACAAGCCAGGAATGTGGTTAAATATTACCGCCGAGATGTTAGGTTGGGTTAGTTTAGGTTATATTACGTTATTGATGTATATAAAGATCCCACGGAGACGTCGAGGCCAACTCGCCAGGTATGTTGTCAAATATTACCGCCGAGATGTTAGGTTGGGTTAGGTTAGGTTATATTACGTTATTGATGTATATAAAGGTCCCACGAAGACGTAGAGGCCAACTCGACAGGAATGTTGTCAAATATTACCGCCGAGATGATAGGATGGGTTAGGTTAGGTTATATTACGTGATTGATGTATTTAAAGGTCCCCCGGAGACGAAGAGGCCAATTCGCCAGGTATGTTTTCAAATATGACCGCCGAGATGTTAGATTGGCTTAGGTTAGGTTATATTACGTTATTGAAGTATATAAAGGTCCCACGGAGACGTAGAGGCCAACAAGACAGGAATGTGGTTAAATATTACCGCCGAGATGTTAGGTTGGGTTAGGTTAGGTTATATTACGTTATTGAAGTATATAAAGGTCCCACGGAGACGTAGAGGCCAACAAGCCAGGAATGTGGTCAAATATTACCGACGAGATGTTAGATTGGGATAGACTAGCTTATATTATGTTATTGATGTATATAAAGGTCCCGCGGAGATGTAGAGGCCAACTCACCAGGAATGTTGTCAAATATTACCGCCGAGATGATAGGTTGGGTTAGGTTAGGTTATAATACGTTATTGATGTATATGAAGGTCAAACGGAGACGTAGAGGCCAACTCGCCAGGAATGATGTCAAATATTACCGCCGAGATGTTAGGTTGGGTTAGGTTAGGTTATATTACGTTATTGATGTATATAAAGGACCCATGGAGACGAGGAGGCCAACTGGCCAGGTATGTCGTCAAATATTACCGCCGAGATGTTAGATTGGGTTAGGCTAGCTTCTATTACGTTATTGATGTATATAAAGATCCCACGGAGACGTAGAGGCCAACAAGCCAGGTATGTCGTCAAATATTACCGCCGTGATGTTAGATTGGGATAGACTAGCTTATATTATGTTATTGATGTATATAAAGGTCCCGCGGAGATGTAGAGGCCAACTCGCCAGGAATGTTGTCAAATATTACCGCCGAGATGATAGGTTGGGTTAGGTTAGGTTATAATACGTTATTGATGTATATGAAGGTCAAACGGAGACGTAGAGGCCAACTCGCCAGGAATGATGTCAAATATTACCGCCGAGATGTTAGGTTTGGTTAGGTTAGGTTATATTACGTTATTGATGTATATAAAGGTCCCACAGAGACGTAGAGGCCAACAAGCCAGGAATGTGGTTAAATATTACCGCCGAGATGTTAGGTTGGGTTAGGTTAGGTTATATTACGTGATTGATGTATTTAAAGGTCCCACGGAGACGAAGAGGCCAATTCGCCAGGTATGTTATCAAGTATTACCGCCGAGATGTTAGGTTGGTTTAGGTTAGGTTATATTACGTGATTGATGTATATAAAGGTCCCACGGAGACGAAGAGGCCAACTCGCCAGGTATGTTTTCAAATATTACCGCCGAGATGTTAGATTGGGTTAGGTTAGGTTATATTACGTGATTGATGTATTTAAAGGTCCCACGGAGACGAAGAGGCCAATTCGCCAGGTATGTTTTCAAATATGACCGCCGAGATGTTAGATTGGTTTATGTTAAGTTATATTACGTTATTGAAGTATATAAAGGTCCCACGGAGACGTAGAGGCCAACAAGCCAGGTATGTCGTCAAATATTACCGCCGTGATGTTAGATTGGGTTAGGCTACCTTATATTATGTTATTGATGAATATAAAGGTCCCACGGAGACGTAGAGGCCAACTCGCCAGGAATGATGTCAAATATTACCGCCGAGATGTTAGGTTGGGTTAGGTTAGGTTATATTACGTTATTGATGTATATAAAGGACCCATGGAGACGAGGAGGCCAACTGGCCAGGTATGTCGTCAAATATTACCGCCGAGATGTTAGATTGGGTTAGGCTAGCTTCTATTACGTTATTGATGTATATAAAGATCCCACGGAGACGTAGAGGCCAACAAGCCAGGTATGTCGTCAAATATTACCGCCGTGATGTTAGATTGGGATAGACTAGCTTATATTATGTTATTGATGTATATAAAGGTCCCGCGGAGATGTAGAGGCCAACTCGCCAGGAATGTTGTCAAATATTACCGCCGAGATGATAGGTTGGGTTAGGTTAGGTTATAATACGTTATTGATGTATATGAAGGTCAAACGGAGACGTAGAGGCCAACTCGCCAGGAATGATGTCAAATATTACCGCCGAGATGTTAGGTTTGGTTAGGTTAGGTTATATTACGTTATTGATGTATATAAAGGTCCCACAGAGACGTAGAGGCCAACAAGACAGGAATGTGGTTAAATATTACCGCCGAGATGTTAGGTTGGGTTAGGTTAGGTTATATTACGTTATTGATGTATATAAAGATCCCACGGAGACGTCGAGGCCAACTCGCCAGGTATGTTGTCAAATATTACCGCCGAGATGTTAGGTTGGGTTAGGTTAGGTTATATTACGTTATTGATGTATATAAAGGTCCCACGGAGACGTAGAGGCCAACTCGACAGGAATGTTGTCAAATATTACCGCCGAGATGATAGGATGGGTTAGGTTAGGTTATATTACGTGATTGATGTATTTAAAGGTCCCCCGGAGACGAAGAGGCCAATTCGCCAGGTATGTTTTCAAATATGACCGCCGAGATGTTAGATTGGTTTAGGTTAGGTTATATTACGTTATTGAAGTATATAAAGGTCCCACGGAGACGTAGAGGCCAACAAGACAGGAATGTGGTTAAATATTACCGCCGAGATGTTAGGTTGGGTTAGGTTAGGTTATATTATGTTATTGATGAATATAAAGGTCCTACGGAGACGTAGAGGCCAACAAGCCAGGAATGTTGTCAAATATTACCGCCGAGATGTTAGGTTGGGTTAGGTTAGGTTATATTACGTTATTGATGGATATAAAGATCCCACGGAGACGAAGAGGCCAACTGGGCAGGTATGTTTTCAAATATTACCGCCGAGATGTTAGATTGGTTTATGTTAAGTTATATTACGTTATTGAAGTATATAAAGGTCCCACGGAGACGTAGAGGCCAACAAGCCAGGTATGTCGTCAAATATTACCGCCGTGATGTTAGATTGGGTTAGGCTAGCTTATATTATGTTATTGATGAATATAAAGGTCCCACGGAGACGTAGAGGCCAACAAGCCAGGAATGTGGTCAAATATTCCCCACGAGATGTTAGATTGGGATAAACTAGCTTATATTATGTTATTGATGTATATAAAGGTCCCGCGGAGTTGTAGAGGCCAACTCGCCAGGAATGTTGTCAAATATTACCGCCGAGATGATAGGTTGGGTTAGGTTAGGTTATAATACGTTATTGATGTATATGAAGGTCAAACGGAGACGTAGAGGCCAACTCGCCAGGAATGATGTCAAATATTACCGCCGAGATGTTAGGTTGGGTTAGGTTATGTTATATTACGTTATTGATGTATATAAAGGTCCCACGGAGACGTAGAGGCCAACAAGCCAGGAATGTGGTTAAATATTACCGCCGAGATGTTAGGTTGGGTTAGGTTAGGTTATATTACGTTATTGATGTATATAAAGGTCCCACGGAGACGAAGAAGCTAACTAGCCAGGAATGTTGTCAAATATTACCGCCGAGATGTTAAGTTGGGTTAGGTTAGGTTATATTACTTGATTGATATATTTAAAGGTCCCAAGGAGACGAAGAGGCCAATTCGCCAGGTATGTTTTCAAATATGACCGCCGAGATGATAGGTTGGTTTAGTTTAGGTTATATTACGTTATTGATGTATATGAAGGTCAAACGGAGACGTAGAGGCCAACTCGCCAGGTATGTTTTCAAGTACTACCGCCGAGATGTTAGGTTGGGTTAGGTTAGGTTATATTACGTGATTGATGTATATAAAGGTCCCACGGAGACGAAGAGGCCGTCTCGCCAGGTATGTTTTCAAATATTACCGCCGAGATGTTAGATTGGTTTAGGTTAGGTTATATTACGTTATTGAAGTATATAAAGGTCCCACGGAGACGTAGAGGCCAACAAGCCAGGAATGTGGTCAAATATTACCGACGAGATGTTAGATTGGGATAGACTAGCTTATATTACGTTATTGATGTATATAAAGGTCCCACGGAGACGTAGAGGCCAACTCGCCAGGTATGTTTTCAAGTATTACCGCCGAGATGTTAGGTTGGGTTAGGTTAGGTTATATTACGTTATTGATGTATATAAAGATCCCACGGAGACGTAGAGGCCAACTCGCCAGGTATGTTGTCAAATATTATCGCCGAGATGTAAGGTTGGGTTAGGTTAGGTTATATTACGTTATTGATGTATATAAAGATCCCACGGAGACGAAGAGGCCAACTGGGCAGGTATGTTTTCAAATATTACCGCCGAGATGTTAGATTGGTTTATGTTAAGTTATATTACGTTATTGAAGTATATAAAGGTCCCACGGAGACGTAGAGGCCAACAAGCCAGGTATGTCGTCAAATATTACCGCCGTGATGTTAGATTGGGTTAGGCTAGCTTATATTATGTTATTGATGAATATAAAGGTCCCACGGAGACGTAGAGGCCAACAAGCCAGGAATGTGGTCAAATATTCCCCACGAGATGTTAGATTGGGATAGACTAGCTTATATTATGTTATTGATGTATATAAAGGTCCCGCGGAGATGTAGAGGCCAACTCGCCAGGAATGTTGTCAAATATTACCGCCGAGATGATAGGTTGGGTTAGGTTAGGTTATAATACGTTATTGATGTATATGAAGGTCAAACGGAGACGTAGAGGCCAACTCGCCAGGAATGATGTCAAATATTACCGCCGAGATGTTAGGTTTGGTTAGGTTAGGTTATATTACGTTATTGATGTATATAAAGGTCCCACAGAGACGTAGAGGCCAACAAGCCAGGAATGTGGTTAAATATTACCGCCGAGATGTTAGGTTGGGTTAGGTTAGGTTATATTACGTTATTGATGTATATAAAGATCCCACGGAGACGTCGAGGCCAACTGGCCAGGTATGTTGTCAAATATTACCGCCGAGATGTTAGGTTGGGTTAGGTTAGGTTATATTACGTTATTGATGTATATAAAGGTCCCACGGAGACGTAGAGGCCAACTCGACAGGAATGTTGTCAAATATTACCGCCGAGATGATAGGATGGGTTAGGTTAGGTTATATTACGTGATTGATGTATTTAAAGGTCCCCCGGAGACGAAGAGGCCAATTCGCCAGGTATGTTTTCAAATATGACCGCCGAGATGTTAGATTGGTTTAGGTTAGGTTATATTACGTTATTGAAGTATATAAAGGTCCCACGGAGACGTAGAGGCCAACAAGACAGGAATGTGGTTAAATATTACCGCCGAGATGTTAGGTTGGGTTAGGTTAGGTTATATTATGTTATTGATGAATATAAAGGTCCTACGGAGACGTAGAGGCCAACAAGCCAGGAATGTGGTCAAATATTACCGACGAGATGTTAGATTGGGATAGACTAGCTTATATTATGTTATTGATGTATATAAAGGTCCCACGGAGACGGAGAAGCTAACTCGCCAGGAATGTTGTCAAATATTACCGCCGAGATGTTAGGTTGGGTTAGGTTAGGTTACATTACGTTATTGATGTATATAAAGGTCCCACGGAGACGTAGAGGCCAACTCGCCAGGTATGTTATCAAGTATTACCTCCGAGATGTTAGGTTGGTTTAGGTTAGGTTATATTACGTGATTGATGTATATAAAGGTCCCACGGAGACGAAGAGGCCAACTCGCCAGGTATGTTTTCAAATATTACCGCCGAGATGTTAGATTGGTTTAGGTTAGGTTATATTACGTTATTGAAGTATATAAAGGTCCCACGGAGACGTAGAGGCCAACAAGCCAGGAATGTGGTCAAATATTACCGCCGAGATGTTAGATTGGGTTAGGCTAGCTTATATTATGTTATTGATGTTTATAAAGGTCCCACGGAGACGGAGAAGCCAACTCGCCAGGAATGTTGTCAAATATTACCGCCGAGATGTTAGGTTGGGTTAGGTTAGGTTATATTACGTTATTGATGGATATAAAGATCCCACGGAGACGAAGAGGCCAACTCGCCAGGAATGTTGTCAAATATTACCGCCGAGATGATAGGTTGGGTTAGGTTAGGTTATAATACGTTATTGATGTATATAAAGGACCCATGGAGACGAAGAGGCCAACTGGCCAGGTATGTCGTCAAATATTACCGCCGAGATGTTAGATTGGGTTAGGCTAGCTTCTATTATGTTATTGATGTATATAAAGATCCCACGGAGACGTAGAGGCCAACAAGCCAGGTATGTCGTCAAATATTACCGCCGTGATGTTAGATTGGGATAGACTAGCTTATATTATGTTATTGATGTATATAAAGGTCCCGCGGAGATGTAGAGACCAACTCGCCAGGAATGTTGTCAAATATTACCGCCGAGATGATAGGTTGGGTTAGGTTAGGTTATAATACGTTATTGATGTATATGAAGGTCAAACGGAGACGTAGAGGCCAACTCGCCAGGAATGATGTCAAATATTACCGCCGAGATGTTAGGTTGGGTTAGGTTAGGTTATATTACGTTATTGATGTATATAAAGGTCCCACGGAGACGTAGAGGCCAACAAGCCAGGAATGTGGTTAAATATTACCGCCGAGATGTTAGGTTGGGTTAGGTTAGGTTATATTACGTTATTGATGTATATAAAGGTCCCACGGAGACGAAGAAGCTAACTAGCCAGGAATGTTGTCAAATATTACCGCCGAGATGTTAAGTTGGGTTAGGTTAGGTTATATTACTTGATTGATATATTTAAAGGTCCCAAGGAGACGAAGAGGCCAATTCGCCAGGTATGTTTTCAAATATGTCCGCCGAGATGATAGGTTGGTTTAGTTTAGGTTATATTACGTTATTGATGTATATGAAGGTCAAACGGAGACGTAGAGGCCAACTCGCCAGGTATGTTTTCAAATATTACCGGCGAGATGTTAGATTGGTTTATATTAGGTTATATTACGTTATTGAAGTATATAAAGGTCCCACGGAGACGTAGAGGCCAACAAGCCACGTATGTCGTCAAATATTACCGCCCAGATGATAGATTGGGTTAGGCTAGCTTATATTATGTTATTGATGAATATAAAGGTCCCATGGAGACGTAGAGGCCAACAAGCCAGGAATGTGGTCAAATATTACCGCCGAGATGTTAGATTGGGATAGACTAGCTTATATTATGTTATTGATGTATATAAAGGTCCCACGGAGACGGAGAAGCTAACTCGCCAGGAATGTTGTCAAATATTACCGCCGAGATGTTAGGTTGGGTTAGGTTAGGTTACATTACGTTATTGATTTATATAAAGGTCCCACGGAGACGTAGAGGCCAACTCTCCAGGTATGTTGTCAAATATTACCGCCGAAATGTTAGGTTGGGTTAGGTTAGGTTATATTACGTTATTGATGTATATAAAGGTCCCACGGAGACGTAGAGGCCAACTCGCCAGGTATGTTTTCAAGTATTACCGCCGAGATGTTAGGTTGGGTTAGGTTAGGTTATATTACGTGATTGATGTATATAAAGGTCCCACGGAGACGAAGAGGCTATCTCGCCAGGTATGTTTTCAAATATTACCGCCGAGATGTTAGATTGGTTTAGGTTAGGTTATATTACGTTATTGAAGTATATAAAGGTCCCACGGAGACGTAGAGGCCAACAAGCCAGGAATGTGGTCAAATATTACCGACGAGATGTTAGATTGGGATAGACTAGCTTACATTATGTTATTGATGTATATAAAGGTCCCGCGGAGATGTAGAGGCCAACTCGCCAGGAATGTTGTCAAATATTACCGCCGAGATGATAGGTTGGGTTAGGTTAGGTTATAATACGTTATTGATGTATATGAAGGTCAAACGGAGACGTAGAGGCCAACAAGACAGGAATGTGATTAAATATTACCGCCGAGATGTTAGGTTGGGTTAGGTTAGGTTATATTACGTTATTGATGTATATAAAGATCCCACGGAGACGTAGAGGCCAACTCGCCAGGTATGTTGTCAAATATTATCGCCGAGATGTAAGGTTGGGTTAGGTTAGGTTATATTACGTTATTGATGCATATGAAGGTCCCACGGAGACGTAGAGGCCAACAAGCCAGGAATGTGGTCAAATATTACCGCCGAGATGTTATATTGGGATAGACTAGCTTATATTATGTTATTGATGTATATAAAGGTCCCACGGAGACGGAGAAGCTAACTCGCCAGGAATGTTGTCAAATATTACCGCCGAGATGTTAGGTTGGGTTAGGTTAGGTTACATTACGTTATTGATGTATATAAAGGTCCCACGGAGACGTAGAGGCCAACTCGCCAGGTATGTTGTCAAATATTACCGCCGAAATGTTAGGTTGGGTTAGGTTAGGTTATATTACGTTATTGATGTATATAAAGGTCCCACGGAGACGTAGAGGCCAACTCGCCAGGTATGTTTTCAAGTATTACCGCCGAGATGTTAGGTTGGGTTAGGTTAGGTATATATTACGTGATTGATGTATATAAAGGTCCCACGGAGACGAAGAGGCCAACTCGCCAGGTATGTTTTCAAATATTACCGCCGAGATGTTAGATTGGTTTAGGTTAGGTTATATTACGTTATTAAAGTATATAAAGGTCCCACGGAGACGTAGAGGCCAACAAGCCAGGAATGTGGTCAAATTTTACCGACGAGATGTTAGATTGGGATAGACTAGCTTATATTATGTTATTGATGTATATAAAGGTCCCGCGGAGATGTAGAGACCAACTCGCCAGGAATGTTGTCAAATATTACCGCCGAGATGATAGGTTGGGTTAGGTTAGGTTATAATACGTTATTGATGTATATGAAGGTCAAACGGAGACGTAGAGGCCAACTCGCCAGGAATGATGTCAAATATTACCGCCGAGATGTTAGGTTGGGTTAGGTTAGGTTATATTACGTTATTGATGTATATAAAGGTCCCACGGAGACGTAGAGGCCAACAAGCCAGGAATGTGGTTAAATATTACCGCCGAGATGTTAGGTTGGGTTAGGTTAGGTTATATTACGTTATTGATGTATATAAAGGTCCCACGGAGACGAAGAAGCTAACTAGCCAGGAATGTTGTCAAATATTACCGCCGAGATGTTAAGTTGGGTTAGGTTAGGTTATATTACTTGATTGATATATTTAAAGGTCCCAAGGAGGCGAAGAGGCCAATTCGCCAGGTATGTTTTCAAATATGACCGCCGAGATGATAGGTTGGTTTAGTTTAGGTTATATTACGTTATTGATGTATATGAAGGTCAAACGGAGACGTAGAGGCCAACTCGCCAGGTATGTTTTCAAGTACTACCGCCGAGATGTTAGGTTGGGTTAGGTTAGGTTATATTACGTGATTGATGTATATAAAGGTCCCACGGAGACGAAGAGGCCATCTCGCCAGGTATGTTTTCAAATATTACCGCCGAGATGTTAGATTGGTTTAGGTTAGGTTATATTACGTTATTGAAGTATATAAAGGTCCCACGGAGACGTAGAGGCCAACAAGCCAGGAATGTGGTCAAATATTACCGACGAGATGTTAGATTGGGATAGACTAGCTTATATTACGTTATTGATGTATATAAAGGTCCCACGGAGACGTAGAGGCCAACTCGCCAGGTATGTTTTCAAGTATTACCGCCGAGATGTTAGGTTGGGTTAGGTTAGGTTATATTACGTTATTGATGTATATAAAGATCCCACGGAGACGTAGAGGCCAACTCGCCAGGTATGTTGTCAAATATTATCGCCGAGATGTAAGGTTGGGTTAGGTTAGGTTATATTACGTTATTGATGTATATAAAGATCCCACGGAGACGAAGAGGCCAACTGGGCAGGTATGTTTTCAAATATTACCGCCGAGATGTTAGATTGGTTTATGTTAAGTTATATTACGTTATTGAAGTATATAAAGGTCCCACGGAGACGTAGAGGCCAACAAGCCAGGTATGTCGTCAAATATTACCGCCGTGATGTTAGATTGGGTTAGGCTAGCTTATATTATGTTATTGATGAATATAAAGGTCCCACGGAGACGTAGAGGCCAACAAGCCAGGAATGTGGTCAAATATTCCCCACGAGATGTTAGATTGGGATAGACTAGCTTATATTATGTTATTGATGTATATAAAGGTCCCGCGGAGATGTAGAGGCCAACTCGCCAGGAATGTTGTCAAATATTACCGCCGAGATGATAGGTTGGGTTAGGTTAGGTTATAATACGTTATTGATGTATATGAAGGTCAAACGGAGACGTAGAGGCCAACTCGCCAGGAATGATGTCAAATATTACCGCCGAGATGTTAGGTTTGGTTAGGTTAGGTTATATTACGTTATTGATGTATATAAAGGTCCCACAGAGACGTAGAGGCCAACAAGCCAGGAATGTGGTTAAATATTACCGCCGAGATGTTAGGTTGGGTTAGGTTAGGTTATATTACGTTATTGATGTATATAAAGATCCCACGGAGACGTCGAGGCCAACTGGCCAGGTATGTTGTCAAATATTACCGCCGAGATGTTAGGTTGGGTTAGGTTAGGTTATATTACGTTATTGATGTATATAAAGGTCCCACGGAGACGTAGAGGCCAACTCGACAGGAATGTTGTCAAATATTACCGCCGAGATGATAGGATGGGTTAGGTTAGGTTATATTACGTGATTGATGTATTTAAAGGTCCCCCGGAGACGAAGAGGCCAATTCGCCAGGTATGTTTTCAAATATGACCGCCGAGATGTTAGATTGGTTTAGGTTAGGTTATATTACGTTATTGAAGTATATAAAGGTCCCACGGAGACGTAGAGGCCAACAAGACAGGAATGTGGTTAAATATTACCGCCGAGATGTTAGGTTGGGTTAGGTTAGGTTATATTATGTTATTGATGAATATAAAGGTCCTACGGAGACGTAGAGGCCAACAAGCCAGGAATGTGGTCAAATATTACCGACGAGATGTTAGATTGGGATAGACTAGCTTATATTATGTTATTGATGTATATAAAGGTCCCACGGAGACGGAGAAGCTAACTCGCCAGGAATGTTGTCAAATATTACCGCCGAGATGTTAGGTTGGGTTAGGTTAGGTTACATTACGTTATTGATGTATATAAAGGTCCCACGGAGACGTAGAGGCCAACTCGCCAGGTATGTTTTCAAGTATTACCGCCGAGATGTTAGGTTGGGTTAGGTTAGGTTATATTACGTTATTGATGTATATAAAGATCCCACGGAGACGTAGAGGCCAACTCGCCAGGTATGTTGTCAAATATTATCGCCGAGATGTAAGGTTGGGTTAGGTTAGGTTATATTACGTTATTGATGTATATAAAGATCCCACGGAGACGAAGAGGCCAACTGGGCAGGTATGTTTTCAAATATTACCGCCGAGATGTTAGATTGGTTTATGTTAAGTTATATTACGTTATTGAAGTATATAAAGGTCCCACGGAGACGTAGAGGCCAACAAGCCAGGTATGTCGTCAAATATTACCGCCGTGATGTTAGATTGGGTTAGGCTAGCTTATATTATGTTATTGATGAATATAAAGGTCCCACGGAGACGTAGAGGCCAACAAGCCAGGAATGTGGTCAAATATTCCCCACGAGATGTTAGATTGGGATAGACTAGCTTATATTATGTTATTGATGTATATAAAGGTCCCGCGGAGATGTAGAGGCCAACTCACCAGGAATGTTGTCAAATATTACCGCCGAGATGATAGGTTGGGTTAGGTTAGGTTATAATACGTTATTGATGTATATGAAGGTGAAACGGAGACGTAGAGGCCAACTCGCCAGGAATGATGTCAAATATTACCGCCGAGATGTTAGGTTGGGTTAGGTTAGGTTATATTACGTTATTGATGTATATAAAGGACCCATGGAGACGAGGAGGCCAACTAGCCAGGTATGTCGTCAAATATTACCGCCGAGATGTTAGATTGGGTTAGGCTAGCTTCTATTATGTTATTGATGTATATAAAGATCCCACGGAGACGTAGAGGCCAACAAGCCAGGTATGTCGTCAAATATTACCGCCGTGATGTTAGATTGGGATAGACTAGCTTATATTATGTTATTGATGTATATAAAGGTCCCGCGGAGATGTAGAGACCAACTCGCCAGGAATGTTGTCAAATATTACCGCCGAGATGATAGGTTGGGTTAGGTTAGGTTATAATACGATATTGATGTATATGAAGGTCAAACGGAGACGTAGAGGCCAACTCGCCAGGAATGATGTCAAATATTACCGCCGAGATGTTAGGTTGGGTTACGTTAGGTTATATTACGTTATTGATGTATATAAAGGTCCCACGGAGACGTAGAGGCCAACAAGCCAGGAATGTGGTTAAATATTACCGCCGAGATGTTAGGTTGGGTTAGGTTAGGTTATATGACGTTATTGATGTATATAAAGGTCCCACGGAGACGAAGAAGCTAACTAGCCAGGAATGTTGTCAAATATTACCGCCGAGATGTTAAGTTGGGTTAGGTTAGGTTATATTACTTGACTGATATATTTAAAGGTCCCAAGGAGACGAAGAGGCCAATTCGCCAGGTATGTTTTCAAATATGACCGCCAGGATGATAGGTTGGTTTAGTTTAGGTTATATTACGTTATTGATGTATATGAAGGTCAAACGGAGACGTAGAGGCCAACTCGCCAGGTATGTTTTCAAATATTACCGCCGAGATGATAGGTTGGGTTAGGTTAGGTTATAATACGTTATTGATGTATATGAAGGTCAAACGGAGACGTAGAGGCCAACAAGACAGGAATGTGATTAAATATTACCGCCGAGATGTTAGGTTGGGTTAGGTTAGGTTATATTACGTTATTGATGTATATAAAGATCCCACGGAGACGTAGAGGCCAACTCGCCAGGTATGTTGTCAAATATTATCGCCGAGATGTAAGGTTGGGTTAGGTTAGGTTATATTACGTTATTGATGCATATGAAGGTCCCACGGAGACGTAGAGGCCAACAAGCCAGGAATGTGGTCAAATATTACCGCCGAGATGTTATATTGGGATAGACTAGCTTATATTATGTTATTGATGTATATAAAGGTCCCACGGAGACGGAGAAGCTAACTCGCCAGGAATGTTGTCAAATATTACCGCCGAGATGTTAGGTTGGGTTAGGTTAGGTTACATTACGTTATTGATGTATATAAAGGTCCCACGGAGACGTAGAGGCCAACTCGCCAGGTATGTTGTCAAATATTACCGCCGAAATGTTAGGTTGGGTTAGGTTAGGTTATATTACGTTATTGATGTATATAAAGGTCCCACGGAGACGTAGAGGCCAACTCGCCAGGTATGTTTTCAAGTATTACCGCCGAGATGTTAGGTTGGGTTAGGTTAGGTATATATTACGTGATTGATGTATATAAAGGTCCCACGGAGACGAAGAGGCCAACTCGCCAGGTATGTTTTCAAATATTACCGCCGAGATGTTAGATTGGTTTAGGTTAGGTTATATTACGTTATTAAAGTATATAAAGGTCCCACGGAGACGTAGAGGCCAACAAGCCAGGAATGTGGTCAAATTTTACCGACGAGATGTTAGATTGGGATAGACTAGCTTATATTATGTTATTAATGTATATAAAGGTCCCGCGGAGATGTAGAGGCCAACTCACCAGGAATGTTGTCAAATATTACCGCCGAGATGATAGGTTGGGTTAGGTTAGGTTATAATACGTTATTGATGTATATGAAGGTGAAACGGAGACGTAGAGGCCAACTCGCCAGGAATGATGTCAAATATTACCGCCGAGATGTTAGGTTGGGTTAGGTTAGGTTATATTACGTTATTGATGTATATAAAGGACCCATGGAGACGAGGAGGCCAACTAGCCAGGTATGTCGTCAAATATTACCGCCGAGATGTTAGATTGGGTTAGGCTAGCTTCTATTATGTTATTGATGTATATAAAGATCCCACGGAGACGTAGAGGCCAACAAGCCAGGTATGTCGTCAAATATTACCGCCGTGATGTTAGATTGGGATAGACTAGCTTATATTATGTTATTGATGTATATAAAGGTCCCGCGGAGATGTAGAGACCAACTCGCCAGGAATGTTGTCAAATATTACCGCCGAGATGATAGGTTGGGTTAGGTTAGGTTATAATACGTTATTGATGTATATGAAGGTCAAACGGAGACGTAGAGGCCAACTCGCCAGGAATGATGTCAAATATTACCGCCGAGATGTTAGGTTGGGTTAGGTTAGGTTATATTACGTTATTGATGTATATAAAGGTCCCACGGAGACGTAGAGGCCAACAAGCCAGGAATGTGGTTAAATATTACCGCCGAGATGTTAGGTTGGGTTAGGTTAGGTTATATTACGTTATTGATGTATATAAAGGTCCCACGGAGACGAAGAAGCTAACTAGCCAGGAATGTTGTCAAATATTACCGCCGAGATGTTAAGTTGGGTTAGGTTAGGTTATATTACTTGATTGATATATTTAAAGGTCCCAAGGAGACGAAGAGGCCAATTCGCCAGGTATGTTTTCAAATATGACCGCCGAGATGATAGGTTGGTTTAGTTTAGGTTATATTACGTTATTGATGTATATGAAGGTCAAACGGAGACGTAGAGGCCAACTCGCCAGGTATGTTTTCAAGTACTACCGCCGAGATGTTAGGTTGGGTTAGGTTAGGTTATATTACGTGATTGATGTATATAAAGGTCCCACGGAGACGAAGAGGCCATCTCGCCAGGTATGTTTTCAAATATTACCGCCGAGATGTTAGATTGGTTTAGGTTAGGTTATATTACGTTATTGAAGTATATAAAGGTCCCACGGAGACGTAGAGGCCAACAAGCCAGGAATGTGGTCAAATATTACCGACGAGATGTTAGATTGGGATAGACTAGCTTATATTACGTTATTGATGTATATAAAGGTCCCACGGAGACGTAGAGGCCAACTCGCCAGGTATGTTTTCAAGTATTACCGCCGAGATGTTAGGTTGGGTTAGGTTAGGTTATATTACGTTATTGATGTATATAAAGATCCCACGGAGACGTAGAGGCCAACTCGCCAGGTATGTTGTCAAATATTATCGCCGAGATGTAAGGTTGGGTTAGGTTAGGTTATATTACGTTATTGATGTATATAAAGATCCCACGGAGACGAAGAGGCCAACTGGGCAGGTATGTTTTCAAATATTACCGCCGAGATGTTAGATTGGTTTATGTTAAGTTATATTACGTTATTGAAGTCTATAAAGGTCCCACGGAGACGTAGAGGCCAACAAGCCAGGAATGTGGTCAAATATTCCCCACGAGATGTTAGATTGGGATAGACTAGCTTATATTATGTTATTGATGTATATAAAGGTCCCGCGGAGATGTAGAGGCCAACTCGCCAGGAATGTTGTCAAATATTACCGCCGAGATGATAGGTTGGGTTAGGTTAGGTTATAATACGTTATTGATGTATATGAAGGTCAAACGGAGACGTAGAGGCCAACTCGCCAGGAATGATGTCAAATATTACCGCCGAGATGTTAGGTTTGGTTAGGTTAGGTTATATTACGTTATTGATGTATATAAAGGTCCCACGGAGACGTAGAGGCCAACAAGCCAGGAATGTGGTTAAATATTACCGCCGAGATGTTAGGTTGGGTTAGGTTACGTTATATTACGTTATTGATGTATATAAAGGTCCCACGGAGACGAAGAAGCTAACTAGCCAGGAATGTTGTCAAATATTACCGCCGAGATGTTAAGTTGGGTTAGGTTAGGTTATATTACTTGATTGATATATTTAAAGGTCCCAAGGAGACGAAGAGGCCAATTCGCCAGGTATGTTTTCAAATATGACCGCCGAGATGATAGGTTGGTTTAGTTTAGGTTATATTACGTTATTGATGTATATGAAGGTCAAACGGAGACGTAGAGGCCAACTCGCCAGGTATGTTTTCAAGTACTACCGCCGAGATGTTAGGTTGGGTTAGGTTAGGTTATATTACGTGATTGATGTATATAAAGGTCCCACGGAGACGAAGAGGCCATCTCGCCATGTATGTTTTCAAATATTACCGCCGAGATGTTAGATTGGTTTAGGTTAGGTTATATTACGTTATTGAAGTATATAAAGGTCCCACGGAGACGTAGAGGCCAACAAGCCAGGAATGTGGTCAAATATTACCGACGAGATGTTAGATTGGGATAGACTAGCTTATATTATGTTATTGATGTATATAAAGGTCCCGCGGAGATGTAGAGGCCAACTCGCCAGGAATGTTGTCAAATATTACCGCCGAGATGATAGGTTGGGTTAGGTTAGGTTATAATACGTTATTGATGTATATGAAGGTCAAACGGAGACGTAGAGGCCAACAAGACAGGAATGTGATTAAATATTACCGCCGAGATGTTAGGTTGGGTTAGGTTAGGTTATATTACGTTATTGATGTATATAAAGATCCCACGGAGACGTAGAGGCCAACTCGCCAGGTATGTTGTCAAATATTATCGCCGAGATGTAAGGTTGGGTTAGGTTGTGTTATATTACGTTATTGATGCATATGAAGGTCCCACGGAGACGTAGAGGCCAACAAGCCAGGAATGTGGTCAAATATTACCGCCGAGATGTTATATTGGGATAGACTAGCTTATATTATGTTATTGATGTATATAAAGGTCCCACGGAGACGGAGAAGCTAACTCGCCAGGAATGTTGTCAAATATTACCGCCGAGATGTTAGGTTGGGTTAGGTTAGGTTACATTACGTTATTGATGTATATAAAGGTCCCACGGAGACGTAGAGGCCAACTCGCCAGGTATGTTGTCAAATATTACCGCCGAAATGTTAGGTTGGGTTAGGTTAGGTTATATTACTTGATTGATATATTTAAAGGTCCCAAGGAGACGAAGAGGCCAATTCGCCAGGTATGTTTTCAAATATGACCGCCGAGATGATAGGTTGGTTTAGTTTAGGTTATATTACGTTATTGATGTATATGAAGGTCAAACGGAGACGTAGAGGCCAACTCGCCAGGTATGTTTTCAAATATTACCGCCGAGATGTTAGATTGGTTTAGGTTAGGTTATATTACGTTATTAAAGTATATAAAGGTCCCACGGAGACGTAGAGGCCAACAAGCCAGGAATGTGGTCAAATTTTACCGACGAGATGTTAGATTGGGATAGACTAGCTTATATTATGTTATTGATGTATATAAAGGTCCCGCGGAGATGTAGAGGCCAACTCACCAGGAATGTTGTCAAATATTACCGCCGAGATGATAGGTTGGGTTAGGTTAGGTTATAATACGTTATTGATGTATATGAAGGTGAAACGGAGACGTAGAGGCCAACTCGCCAGGAATGATGTCAAATATTACCGCCGAGATGTTAGGTTGGGTTAGGTTATTTTATATTACGTTATTGATGTATATAAAGGACCCATGGAGACGAGGAGGCCAACTAGCCAGGTATGTCGTCAAATATTACCGCCGAGATGTTAGATTGGGTTAGGCTAGCTTCTATTATGTTATTGATGTATATAAAGATCCCACGGAGACGTAGAGGCCAACAAGCCAGGTATGTCGTCAAATATTACCGCCGTGATGTTAGATTGGGATAGACTAGCTTATATTATGTTATTGATGTATATAAAGGTCCCGCGGAGATGTAGAGACCAACTCGCCAGGAATGTTGTCAAATATTACCGCCGAGATGATAGGTTGGGTTAGGTTAGGTTATAATACGATATTGATGTATATGAAGGTCAAACGGAGACGTAGAGGCCAACTCGCCAGGAATGATGTCAAATATTACCGCCGAGATGTTAGATTGGGATAGACTAGCTTATATTATGTTATTGATGTATATAAAGGTCCCACGGAGACGGAGAAGCTAACTCGCCAGGAATGTTGTCAAATATTACCGCCGAGATGTTAGGTTGGGTTAGGTTAGGTTACATTACGTTATTGATGTATATAAAGGTCCCACGGAGACGTAGAGGCCAACTCGCCAGGTATGTTGTCAAATATTACCGCCGAAATGTTAGGTTGGGTTAGGTTAGGTTATATTACGTTATTGATGTATATAAAGGTCCCACGGAGACGTAGAGGCCAACTCGCCAGGTATGTTTTCAAGTATTACCGCCGAGATGTTAGGTTGGGTTAGGTTAGGTATATATTACGTGATTGATGTATATAAAGGTCCCACGGAGACGAAGAGGCCAACTCGCCAGGAATGTTGTCAAATATTACCGCCGAGATGTTAGATTGGTTTAGGTTAGGTTATATTACGTTATTGAAGTATATAAAGGTCCCACGGAGACGTAGAGGCCAACAAGCCAGGAATGTGGTCAAATATTACCGACGAGATGTTAGATTGGGATAGACTAGCTTATATTATGTTATTGATGTATATAAAGGTCCCGCGGAGATGTAGAGGCCAATTCACCAGGAATGTTGTCAAATATTACCGCCGAGATGATAGGTTGGGTTAGGTTAGGTTATAATACGTTATTGATGTATATGAAGGTGAAACGGAGACGTAGAGGCCAACTCGCCAGGAATGATGTCAAATATTACCGCCGAGATGTTAGGTTGAGTTAGGTTATGTTATATTACGTTATTGATGTATATAAAGGTCCCACGGAGACGGAGAAGCTAATTCGCCAGGTATGTTGTCAAATATTACCGCCGAAATGTTAGGTTGGGTTAGGTTAGGTTATATTACGTTATTGATGTATATAAAGGTCCCACGGAGACGTAGAGGCCAACTCGCCAGGTATGTTTTCAAGTATTACCGCCGAGATGTTAGGTTGGGTTAGGTTAGGTATATATTACGTGATTGATGTATATAAAGGTCCCACGGAGACGAAGAGGCCAACTCGCCAGGTATGTTTTCAAATATTACCGCCGAGATGTTAGATTGGTTTAGGTTAGGTTATATTACGTTATTGAAGTATATAAAGGTCCCACGGAGACGTAGAGGCCAACAAGCCAGGAATGTGGTCAAATATTACCGACGAGATGTTAGATTGGGATAGACTAGCTTATATTATGTTATTGATGTATATAAAGGTCCCGCGGAGATGTAGAGGCCAACTCACCAGGAATGTTGTCAAATATTACCGCCGAGATGATAGGTTGGGTTAGGTTAGGTTATAATACGTTATTGATGTATATGAAGGTGAAACGGAGACGTAGAGGCCAACTCGCCAGGAATGATGTCAAATATTACCGCCGAGATGTTAGGTTGAGTTAGGTTAGGTTATATTACGTTATTGATGTATATAAAGGACCCATGGAGACGAGGAGGCCAACTGGCCAGGTATGTCGTCAAATATTACCGCCGAGATGTTAGATTGGGTTAGGCTAGCTTCTATTACGTTATTGATGTATATAAAGATCCCACGGAGACGTAGAGGCCAACAAGCCAGGTATGTCGTCAAATATTACCGCCGTGATGTTAGATTGGGATAGACTAGCTTATATTATGTTATTGATGTATATAAAGGTCCCGCGGAGATGTAGAGACCAACTCGCCAGGAATGTTGTCAAATATTACCGCCGAGATGATAGGTTGGGTTAGGTTAGGTTATAATACGTTATTGATGTATATGAAGGTCAAACGGAGACGTAGAGGCCAACTCGCCAGGAATGATGTCAAATATTACCGCCGAGATGTTAGGTTGGGTTACGTTAGGTTATATTACGTTATTGAT
Source organism: Xylocopa violacea (assembly GCA_963969225.1). Lineage (NCBI taxonomy): Eukaryota > Metazoa > Arthropoda > Insecta > Hymenoptera > Apidae > Xylocopa > Xylocopa violacea. Next base: position 145,852 of record CAXAJV010000735.1, on the reverse strand, counting down.
GTATATAAAGGTCCCACGGAGACGTATAGGCCAACAAGCCAGGAATGTGGTTAAATATTACCGCCGAGATGTTAGGTTGGGTTAGGTTAGGTTATATTACGTTATTGATGTATATAAAGGTCCCACGGAGACGAAGAAGCTAACTAGCCAGGAATGTTGTCAAATATTACCGCCGAGATGTTAAGTTGGGTTAGGTTAGGTTATATTACTTGATTGATATATTTAAAGGTCCCAAGGAGACGAAGAGGCCAATTCGCCAGGTATGTTTTCAAATATGACCGCCGAGATGATAGGTTGGTTTAGTTTAGGTTATATTACGTTATTGATGTATATGAAGGTCAAACGGAGACGTAGAGGCCAACTCGCCAGGTATGTTTTCAAATATTACCACCGAGATGTTAGATTGGTTTATGTTAGGTTATATTACGTTATTGAAGTATATAAAGGTCCCACGGAGACGTAGAGGCCAACAAGCCACGTATGTCGTCAAATATTACCGCCCAGATGATAGATTGGGTTAGGCTAGCTTATATTATGTTATTGATGAATATAAAGGTCCCACGGAGACGTAGAGGCCAACAAGCCAGGAATGTGGTCAAATATTACCGCCGAGATGTTAGATTGGGATAGACTAGCTTATATTATGTTACTGATGTATATAAAGGTCCCACGGAGACGGAGAAGCTAACTCGCCAGGAATGTTGTCAAATATTACCGCCGAGATGATAGGTTGGGTTAGGTTAGGTTATAATACGTTATTGATGTATATGAAGGTCAAACGGAGACGTAGAGGCCAACTCGCCAGGAATGATGTCAAATATTACCGCCGAGATGTTAGGTTGGGTTAGGTTAGGTTATATTACGTTATTGATGTATATAAAGGACCCATGGAGACGAGGAGGCCAACTGGCCAGGTATGTCGTCAAATATTACCGCCGAGATGTTAGATTGGGTTAGGCTAGCTTCTATTACGTTATTGATGTATATAAAGATCCCACGGAGACGTAGAGGCCAACAAGCCAGGTATGTCGTCAAATATTACCGCCGTGATGTTAGATTGGGATAGACTAGCTTATATTATGTTATTGATGTATATAAAGGTCCCGCGGAGATGTAGAGGCCAAATCGCCAGGAATGTTGTCAAATATTACCGCCGAGATGATAGGTTGGGTTAGGTTAGGTTATAATACGTTCTTGATGTATATGAAGGTCAAACGGAGACGTAGAGGCCAACTCGCCAGGAATGATGTCAAATATTACCGCCGAGATGTTAGGTTGGGTTAGGTTAGGTTATATTACGTTACTGATGTATATAAAGGTCCCACGGAGACGTAGAGGCCAACAAGCCAGGAATGTGGTTAAATATTACCGCCGAGATGTTAGGTTGGGTTAGGTTAGGTTATATTACGTTATTGAAGTATATAAAGGTCCCACGGAGACGTAGAGGCCAACAAGCCAGGAATGTGGTCAAATATTACCGACGAGATGTTAGATTGGGATAGACTAGCTTATATTACGTTATTGATGTATATAAAGGTCCCACGGAGACGTAGAGGCCAACTCGCCAGGTATGTTTTCAAGTATTACCGCCGAGATGTTAGGTTGGGTTAGGTTAGGTTATATTACGTTATTGATGTATATAAAGATCCCACGGAGACGTCGAGGCCAACTCGCCAGGTATGTTGTCAAATATTACCGCCGAGATGTTAGGTTGGGTTAGGTTAGGTTATATTACGTTATTGATGTATATAAAGGTCCCACGGAGACGTAGAGGCCAACTCGACAGGAATGTTGTCAAATATTACCGCCGAGATGATAGGATGGGTTAGGTTAGGTTATATTACGTGATTGATGTATTTAAAGGTCCCCCGGAGACGAAGAGGCCAATTCGCCAGGTATGTTTTCAAATATGACCGCCGAGATGTTAGATTGGTTTAGGTTAGGTTATATTACGTTATTGAAGTATATAAAGGTCCCACGGAGACGAAGAGGCCATCTCGCCAGGTATGTTTTCAAATATTACCGCCGAGATGTTAGATTGGGTTAGGTTAGGTTATATTACGTTATTGAAGTATATAAAGGTCCCACGGAGTCGTAGAGGCCAACAAGCCAGGAATGTGGTCAAATATTACCGACGAGATGTTAGATTGTGATAGACTAGCTTATATTATGTTATTGATGTATATAAAGGTCCCGCGGAGATGTAGAGGCCAACAAGCCAGGTATGTCGTCAAATATTACCGCCGTGATGTTAGATTGGGATAGACTAGCTTATATTATGTTATTGATGTATATAAAGGTCCCGCGGAGATGTAGAGGCCAACTCGCCAGGAATGTTGTCAAATATTACCGCCGAGATGATAGGTTGGGTTAGGTTAGGTTATAATACGTTATTGATGTATATGAAGGTCAAACGGAGACGTAGAGGCCAACTCGCCAGGAATGATGTCAAATATTACCGCCGAGATGTTAGGTTGGGTTAGGTTAGGTTATATTACGTTACTGATGTATATAAAGGTCCCACGGAGACGTAGAGGCCAACAAGCCAGGAATGTGGTTAAATATTACCGCCGAGATGTTAGGTTGGGTTAGGTTAGGTTATATTACGTTATTGAAGTATATAAAGGTCCCACGGAGACGTAGAGGCCAACAAGCCAGGAATGTGGTCAAATATTACCGACGAGATGTTAGATTGGGATAGACTAGCTTATATTACGTTATTGATGTATATAAAGGTCCCACGGAGACGTAGAGGCCAACTCGCCAGGTATGTTTTCAAGTATTACCGCCGAGATGTTAGGTTGGGTTAGGTTAGGTTATATTACGTTATTGATGTATATAAAGATCCCACGGAGACGTCGAGGCCAACTCGCCAGGTATGTTGTCAAATATTACCGCCGAGATGTTAGGTTGGGTTAGGTTAGGTTATATTACGTTATTGATGTATATAAAGGTCCCACGGAGACGTAGAGGCCAACTCGACAGGAATGTTGTCAAATATTACCGCCGAGAAGATAGGATGGGTTAGGTTAGGTTATATTACGTGATTGATGTATTTAAAGGTCCCCCGGAGACGAAGAGGCCAATTCGCCAGGTATGTTTTCAAATATGACCGCCGAGATGTTAGATTGGTTTAGGTTAGGTTATAATACGTTATTGAAGTATATAAAGGTCCCACGGAGACGAAGAGGCCATCTCGCCAGGTATGTTTTCAAATATTACCGCCGAGATGTTAGATTGGTTTAGGTTAGGTTATAATACGTTATTGATGTATATGAAGGTCAAACGGAGACGTAGAGGCCAACAAGACAGGAATGTGATTAAATATTACCGCCGAGATGTTAGGTTGGTTTAGGTTAGGTTATATTACGTTATTGATGTATATAAAGATCCCACTGAGACGTAGAGGCCAACTCGCCAGGTATGTTGTCAAATATTATCGCCGAGATGTAAGGTTGGGTTAGGTTAGGTTATATTACATTATTGATGCATATGAAGGTCCCACGGAGACGTAGAGGCCAACAAGCCAGGAATGTGGTCAAATATTACCGCCGAGATGTTATATTGGGATAGACTAGCTTATATTATGTTATTGATGTATATAAAGGTCCCACGGAGACGGAGAAGCTAACTCGCCAGGAATGTTGTCAAATATTACCGCCGAGATGTTAGATTGGGTTAGGTTAGATTACATTACGTTATTGATGTATATAAAGGTCCCACGGAGACGTAGAGGCCAACTCGCCAGGTATGTTGTCAAATATTACCGCCGAAATGTTAGGTTGGGTTAGGTTAGGTTATATTACGTTATTGATGTATATAAAGGTCCCACGGAGACGTAGAGGCCAACTCGCCAGGTATGTTTTCAAGTATTACCGCCGAGATGTTAGGTTGGGTTAGTTTAGGTATATATTACGTGATTGATGTATATAAAGGTCCCACGGAGACGAAGAGGCCAACTCGCCAGGTATGTTTTCAAATATTACCGCCGAGATGTTAGATTGGGTTAGGTTAGGTTATATTACGTTATTGAAGTATATAAAGGTCCCACGGAGTCGTAGAGGCCAACAAGCCAGGAATGTGGTCAAATATTACCGACGAGATGTTAGATTGGGATAGACTAGCTTATATTATGTTATTGATGTATATAAAGGTCCCGCGGAGATGTAGAGGTCAACTCACCAGGAATGTTGTCAAATATTACCGCCGAGATGATAGGTTGGGTTAGGTTAGGTTATAATACGTTATTGATGTATATGAAGGTCAAACGGAGACGTAGAGGCCAACTCGCCAGGAATGATGTCAAATATTACCGCCGAGATGTTAGGTTGGGTTAGGTTAGGTTATATTACGTTATTGATGTATATAAAGGACCCATGGAGACGAGGAGGCCAACTGGCCAGGTATGTCGTCAAATATTACCGCCGAGATGTTAGATTGGGTTAGGCTAGCTTCTATTACGTTATTGATGTATATAAAGATCCCACGGAGACGTAGAGGCCAACAAGCCAGGTATGTCGTCAAATATTACCGCCGTGATGTTCGATTGGGATAGACTAGCTTATATTATGTTATTGATGTATATAAAGGTCCCGCGGAGATGTAGAGGCCAACTCGCCAGGAATGTTGTCAAATATTACCGCCGAGATGATAGGTTGGGTTAGGTTAGGTTATAATACGTTATTGATGTATATAAAGGTTCCGCGGAGATGTAGAGGCCAACTCGCCAGGAATGTTGTCAAATATTACCGCCGAGATGATAGGTTGGGTTAGGTTAGGTTATAATACGTTATTGATGTATATAAAGGACCCATGGAGACGAAGAGGCCACCTAGCCAGGTATGTCGTCAAATATTACCGCCGAGATGTTAGATTGGGTTAGGCTAGCTTCTATTATGTTATTGATGTATATAAAGATCCCACGGAGACGTAGAGGCCAACAAGCCAGGTATGTCGTCAAATATTACCGCCGTGATGTTAGATTGGGATAGACTAGCTTATATTATGTTATTGATGTATATAAAGGTCCCGCGGAGATGTAGAGACCAACTCGCCAGGAATGTTGTCAAATATTACCGCCGAGATGATAGGTTGGGTTAGGTTAGGTTATAATACGTTATTGATGTATATGAAGGTCAAACGGAGACGTAGAGGCCAACAAGACAGGAATGTGATTAAATATTACCGCCGAGATGTTAGGTTGGTTTAGGTTAGGTTATATTACGTTATTGATGTATATAAAGATCCCACGGAGACGTAGAGGCCAACTCGCCAGGTATGTTGTCAAATATTATCGCCGAGATGTAAGGTTGGGTTAGGTTAGGTTATATTACATTATTGATGCATATGAAGGTCCCACGGAGACGTAGAGGCCAACAAGCCAGGAATGTGGTCAAATATTACCGCCGAGATGTTATATTGGGATAGACTAGCTTATATTATGTTATTGATGTATATAAAGGTCCCACGGAGACGGAGAAGCTAACTCGCCAGGAATGTTGTCAAATATTACCGCCGAGATGTTAGATTGGGTTAGGTTAGGTTACATTACGTTATTGATGTATATAAAGGTCCCACGGAGACGTAGAGGCCAACTCGCCAGGTATGTTGTCAAATATTACCGCCGAAATGTTAGGTTGGGTTAGGTTAGGTTATATTACGTTATTGATGTATATAAAGGTCCCACGGAGACGTAGAGGCCAACTCGCCAGGTATGTTTTCAAGTATTACCGCCGAGATGTTAGGTTGGGTTAGTTTAGGTATATATTACGTGATTGATGTATATAAAGGTCCCACGGAGACGAAGAGGCCAACTCGCCAGGTATGTTTTCAAATATTACCGCCGAGATGTTAGATTGGGTTAGGTTAGGTTATATTACGTTATTGAAGTATATAAAGGTCCCACGGAGTCGTAGAGGCCAACAAGCCAGGAATGTGGTCAAATATTACCGACGAGATGTTAGATTGGGATAGACTAGCTTATATTATGTTATTGATGTATATAAAGGTCCCGCGGAGATGTAGAGGTCAACTCACCAGGAATGTTGTCAAATATTACCGCCGAGATGATAGGTTGGGTTAGGTTAGGTTATAATACGTTATTGATGTATATGAAGGTCAAACGGAGACGTAGAGGCCAACTCGCCAGGAATGATGTCAAATATTACCGCCGAGATGTTAGGTTGGGTTAGGTTAGGTTATATTACGTTATTGATGTATATAAAGGACCCATGGAGACGAGGAGGCCAACTGGCCAGGTATGTCGTCAAATATTACCGCCGAGATGTTAGATTGGGTTAGGCTAGCTTCTATTACGTTATTGATGTATATAAAGATCCCACGGAGACGTAGAGGCCAACAAGCCAGGTATGTCGTCAAATATTACCGCCGTGATGTTCGATTGGGATAGACTAGCTTATATTATGTTATTGATGTATATAAAGGTCCCGCGGATATGTAGAGGCCAACTCGCCAGGAATGTTGTCAAATATTACCGCCGAGATGATAGGTTGGGTTAGGTTAGGTTATAATACGTTATTGATGTATATAAAGGACCCATGGAGACGAAGAGGCCAACTAGCCAGGTATGTCGTCAAATATTACCGCCGAGATGTTAGATTGGGTTAGGCTAGCTTCTATTATGTTATTGATGTATATAAAGATCCCACGGAGACGTAGAGGCCAACAAGCCAGGTATGTCGTCAAATATTACCGCCGTGATGTTAGATTGGGATAGACTAGCTTATATTATGTTATTGATGTATATAAAGGTCCCGCGGAGATGTAGAGACCAACTCGCCAGGAATGTTGTCAAATATTACCGCCGAGATGATAGGTTGGGTTAGGTTAGGTTATAATACGTTATTGATGTATATGAAGGTCAAACGGAGACGTAGAGGCCAACTCGCCAGGAATGATGTCAAATATTACCGCCGAGATGTTAGGTTGGGTTAGGTTAGGTTATATTACGTTATTGATGTATATAAAGGTCCCACGGAGACGTAGAGGCCAACAAGCCAGGAATGTGGTTAAATATTACCGCCGAGATGTTAGGTTGGGTTAGGTTAGGTTATATTACGTGATTGATGTATATAAAGGTCCCACGGAGACGAAGAGGCCATCTCGCCAGGTATGTTTTCAAATATTACCGCCGAGATGTTAGATTGGTTTAGGTTAGGTTATATTACGTTATTGAAGTATATAAAGGTCCCACGGAGACGTAGAGGCCAACAAGCCAGGAATGTGGTCAAATATTACCGACGAGATGTTAGATTGGGATAGACTAGCTTATATTATGTTATTGATGTATATAAAGGTCCCGCGGAGATGTAGAGGCCAACTCGCCAGGAATGTTGTCAAATATTACCGCCGAGATGATAGGTTGGGTTAGGTTAGGTTATAATACGTTATTGATGTATATGAAGGTCAAACGGAGACGTAGAGGCCAACAAGACAGGAATGTGATTAAATATTACCGCCGAGATGTTAGGTTGGGTTAGGTTAGGTTATATTACGTTATTGATGTATATAAAGATCCCACGGAGACGTAGAGGCCAACTCGCCAGGTATGTTGTCAAATATTATCGCCGAGATGTAAGGTTGGGTTAGGTTAGGTTATATTACGTTATTGATGCATATGAAGGTCCCACGGAGACGTAGAGGCCAACAAGCCAGGAATGTGGTCAAATATTACCGCCGAGATGTTATATTGGGATAGACTAGCTTATATTATGTTATTGATGTATATAAAGGTCCCACGGAGACGGAGAAGCTAACTCGCCAGGAATGTTGTCAAATATTACCGCCGAGATGTTAGGTTGGGTTAGGTTAGGTTACATTACGTTATTGATGTATATCAAGGTCCCACGGAGACGTAGAGGCCAACTCGCCAGGTATGTTGTCAAATATTACCGCCGAAATGTTAGGTTGGGTTAGGTTAGGTTATATTACGTTATTGATGTATATAAAGTTCCCACGGAGACGTAGAGGCCAACTCGCCAGGTATGTTTTCAAGTATTACCGCCGAGATGTTAGATTGGGTTAGGCTAGCTTCTATTACGTTATTGATGTATATAAAGATCCCACGGAGACGTAGAGGCCAACAAGCCAGGTATGTCGTCAAATATTACCGCCGTGATGTTCGATTGGGATAGACTAGCTTATATTATGTTATTGATGTATATAAAGGTCCCGCGGAGATGTAGAGGCCAACTCGCCAGGAATGTTGTCAAATATTACCGCCGAGATGATAGGTTGGGTTAGGTTAGGTTATAATACGTTATTGATGTATATAAAGGACCCATGGAGACGAAGAGGCCAACTAGCCAGGTATGTCGTCAAATATTACCGCCGAGATGTTAGATTGGGTTAGGCTAGCTTCTATTATGTTATTGATGTATATAAAGATCCCACGGAGACGTAGAGGCCAACAAGCCAGGTATGTCGTCAAATATTACCGCCGTGATGTTAGATTGGGATAGACTAGCTTATATTATGTTATTGATGTATATAAAGGTCCCGCGGAGATGTAGAGACCAACTCGCCAGGAATGTTGTCAAATATTACCGCCGAGATGATAGGTTGGGTTAGGTTAGGTTATAATACGTTATTGATGTATATGAAGGTCAAACGGAGACGTAGAGGCCAACTCGCCAGGAATGATGTCAAATATTACCGCCGAGATGTTAGGTTGGGTTAGGTTAGGTTATATTACGTTATTGATGTATATAAAGGTCCCACGGAGACGTAGAGGCCAACAAGCCAGGAATGTGGTTAAATATTACCGCCGAGATGTTAGGTTGGGTTAGGTTAGGTTATATTACGTGATTGATGTATATAAAGGTCCCACGGAGACGAAGAGGCCATCTCGCCAGGTATGTTTTCAAATATTACCGCCGAGATGTTAGATTGGTTTAGGTTAGGTTATATTACGTTATTGAAGTATATAAAGGTCCCACGGAGACGTAGAGGCCAACAAGCCAGGAATGTGGTCAAATATTACCGACGAGATGTTAGATTGGGATAGACTAGCTTATATTATGTTATTGATGTATATAAAGGTCCCGCGGAGATGTAGAGGCCAACTCGCCAGGAATGTTGTCAAATATTACCGCCGAGATGATAGGTTGGGTTAGGTTAGGTTATAATACGTTATTGATGTATATGAAGGTCAAACGGAGACGTAGAGGCCAACAAGACAGGAATGTGATTAAATATTACCGCCGAGATGTTAGGTTGGGTTAGGTTAGGTTATATTACGTTATTGATGTATATAAAGATCCCACGGAGACGTAGAGGCCAACTCGCCAGGTATGTTGTCAAATATTATCGCCGAGATGTAAGGTTGGGTTAGGTTAGGTTATATTACGTTATTGATGCATATGAAGGTCCCACGGAGACGTAGAGGCCAACAAGCCAGGAATGTGGTCAAATATTACCGCCGAGATGTTATATTGGGATAGACTAGCTTATATTATGTTATTGATGTATATAAAGGTCCCACGGAGACGGAGAAGCTAACTCGCCAGGAATGTTGTCAAATATTACCGCCGAGATGTTAGGTTGGGTTAGGTTAGGTTACATTACGTTATTGATGTATATCAAGGTCCCACGGAGACGTAGAGGCCAACTCGCCAGGTATGTTGTCAAATATTACCGCCGAAATGTTAGGTTGGGTTAGGTTAGGTTATATTACGTTATTGATGTATATAAAGTTCCCACGGAGACGTAGAGGCCAACTCGCCAGGTATGTTTTCAAGTATTACCGCCGAGATGTTAGGTTGGGTTAGTTTAGGTATATATTACGTGATTGATGTATATAAAGGTCCCACGGAGACGAAGAGGCCAACTCGCCAGGTATGTTTTCAAATATTACCGCCGAGATGTTAGATTGGTTTAGGTTAGGTTATATTACGTTATTGAAGTATATAAAGGTCCCACGGAGACGTAGAGGCCAACAAGCCAGGAATGTGGTCAAATATTACCGACGAGATGTTAGATTGGGATAGACTAGCTTATATTATGTTATTGATGTATATAAAGGTCCCGCGGAGATGTAGAGGCCAACTCACCAGGAATGTTGTCAAATATTACCGCCGAGATGATAGGTTGGGTTAGGTTAGGTTATAATACGTTATTGATGTATATGAAGGTCAAACGGAGACGTAGAGGCCAACTCGCCAGGAATGATGTCAAATATTACCGCCGAGATGTTAGGTTGGGTTAGGTTAGGTTATATTACGTTATTGATGTATATAAAGGACCCATGGAGACGAGGAGGCCAACTGGCCAGGCATGTCGTCAAATATTACCGCCGAGATGTTAGATTGGGTTAGGCTAGCTTCTATTACGTTATTGCTGTATATAAAGATCCCACGGAGACGTAGAGGCCAACAAGCCAGGTATGTCGTCAAATATTACCGCCGTGATGTTAGATTGGGATAGACTAGCTTATATTATGTTATTGATGTATATAAAGGTCCCGCGGAGATGTAGAGGCCAACTCGCCAGGAATGTTGTCAAATATTACCGCCGAGATGATAGGTTGGGTTAGGTTAGGTTATAATACGTTATTGATGTATATGAAGGTCAAACGGAGACGTAGAGGCCAACTCGCCAGGAATGATGTCAAATATTACCGCCAAGATGTTAGGTTGGGTTAGGTTAGGTTATATTACGTTATTGATGTATATAAAGGTCCCACGGAGACGTAGAGGCCAACAAGTCAGGAATGTGGTTAAATATTACCGCCGAGATGTTAGGTTGGGTTAGGTTAGGTTATATTACGTTATTGATGTATATAAAGATCCCACGGAGACGTCGAGGCCAACTCGCCAGGTATGTTGTCAAATATTACCGCCGAGATGTTAGGTTGGGTTAGGTTAGGTTATATTACGTTATTGATGTATATAAAGGTCCCACGGAGACGTAGAGGCCAACTCGACAGGAATGTTGTAAAATATTACCGCCGAGATGATAGGATGGGTTAGGTTAGGTTATATTACGTGATTAATGTATTTAAAGGTCCCCCGGAGACGAAGAGGCCAATTCGCCAGGTATGTTTTCAAATATGACCGCCGAGATGTTAGATTGGTTTAGGTTAGGTTATATTACGTTATTGAAGTATATAAAGGTCCCACGGAGACGTAGAGGCCAACAAGACAGGAATGTGGTTAAATATTACCGCCGAGATGTTAGGTTGGGTTAGGTTAGGTTATATTACGTTATTGATGTATATGAAGGTCAAACGGAGACGTAGAGGCCAACTCGCCAGGAATGATGTCAAATATTACCGCCGAGATGTTAGGTTGGGTTAGGTTAGGTTATATTACGTTATTGATGTATATAAAGGTCCCACGGAGACGGAGAAGCTAACTCGCCAGGAATGTTGTCAAATATTACCGCCGAGATGTTAGGTTGGGTTAGGTTAGGTCATATTACGTTATTGATGTATATAAAGGTCCCACGGAGACGAAGAGGCCAACTGGCCAGGTATGTTTTCAAATATTACCGCCGAGATGTTAGATTGGTTTATGTTAGGTTATATCACGTTATTGAAGTATATAAAGGTCCCACGGAGGCGTAGAGGCCAACAAGACAGGTATGTCGTCAAATATTACCGCCGAGATGTTAGATTGGGTTAGGCTAGCTTATATTATGTTATTGATGAATATAAAGGTCCTACGGAGACGTAGAGGCCAACAAGCCAGGAATGTGGTCAAATATTACCGACGAGATGTTAGATTGGGATAGACTAGCTTATATTATGTTATTGATGTATATAAAGGTCCCGCGGAGATGTGGAGGCCAACTCGCCAGGAATGTTGTCAAATATTACCGCCGAGATGTTAGGTTGGGTTAGGTTAGGTTATATTACGTTATTGATGTATATAAAGGTCCCACGGAGACGAAGAGGCCAACTGGGCAGGTATGTTTTCAAATATTACCGCCGAGATGTTAGATTGGTTTATGTTAAGTTATATTACGTTATTGAAGCATATAAAGGTCCCACGGAGACGTAGAGGCCAACAAGCCACGTATGTCGTCAAATATTACCGCCGTGATGTTAGAATGGGTTAGGCTAGCTTATATTATGTTATTGATGAATATAAAGGTCCCACGGAGACGTAGAGGCCAACTCGCCAGGAATGTTGTCAAATATTACCGCCGAGATGATAGGTTGGGTTAGGTTAGGTTATAATTAGTTATTGATGTATATAAAGGTCAAACGCAGACGTTGAGGCCAACTCGCCAGGAATGATGTCAAATATTACCGCCGAGATGTTAGGTTGGGTTAGGTTAGGTTATATTACGTTATTGATGTATATGAAGGTCCCACGGAGACGTAGAGGCCAACAAGCCAGGAATGTGGTCAAATATTACCGCCGAGATGTTAGATTGGGATAGACTAGCTTATATTATGTTATTGATGTATATAAAGGTCCCACGGAGACGGAGAAGCTAACTCGCCAGGAATGTTGTCAAATATTACCGCCGAGATGTTAGGTTGGGTTAGGTTAGGTTACATTACGTTATTGATGTATATAAAGGTCCCACGGAGACGTAGAGGCCAACTCGCCAGGTTTGTTATCAAGTATTACCTCCGAGATGTTAGGTTGGTTTAGGTTAGGTTATATTACGTGATTGATGTATATAAAGGTCCCACGGAGACGAAGAGGCCAACTCGCCAGGTATGTTTTCAAATATTACCGCAGAGATGTTAGATTGGTTTAGGTTAGGTTATATTACGTTATTGAAGTATATAAAGGTCCCACGGAGACGTAGAGGCCAACAAGCCAGGAATGTGGTCAAATATTACCGCCGAGATGTTAGATTGGGTTAGGCTAGCTTATATTATGTTATTGATGTTTATAAAGGTCCCACGGAGACGGAGAAGCCAACTCGCCAGGAATGTTGTCAAATATTACCGCCGAGATGTTAGGTTGGGTTAGGTTAGGTTATATTACGTTATTGATGTATATAAAGATCCCACGGAGACGAAGAGGCCAACTGGACAGGTATGTTTTCAAATATTACCGCCGAGATGTTAGATTGGTTTATGTTAAGTTATATTACGTTATTGAAGTATATAAAGGTCCCACGGAGACGTAGAGGCCAACAAGCCAGGTATGTCGTCAAATATTACCGCCGTGATGTTAGATTGGGTTAGGCTAGCTTATATTATGTTATTGATGAATATAAAGGTCCCACGGAGACGTAGAGGCCAACAAGCCAGGAATGTGGTCAAATATTACCGACGAGATGTTAGATTGGGATAGACTAGCTTATATTATGTTATTGATGTATATAAAGGTCCCGCGGAGATGTAGAGGCCAACTCGCCAGGAATGTTGTCAAATATTACCGCCGAGATGATAGGTTGGGTTAGGTTAGGTTATAATACGTTATTGATGTATATAAAGGACCCATGGAGACGAAGAGGCCAACTGGCCAGGTATGTCGTCAAATATTACCGCCGAGATGTTAGATTGGTTTATGTTAGGTTATATCACGTTATTGAAGTATATAAAGGTCCCACGGAGGCGTAGAGGCCAACAAGACAGGTATGTCGTCAAATATTACCGCCGAGATGTTAGATTGGGTTAGGCTAGCTTATATTATGTTATTGATGAATATAAAGGTCCTACGGAGACGTAGAGGCCAACAAGCCAGGAATGTGGTCAAATATTACCGACGAGATGTTAGATTGGGATAGACTAGCTTATATTATGTTATTGATGTATATAAAGGTCCCGCGGAGATGTGGAGGCCAACTCGCCAGGAATGTTGTCAAATATTACCGCCGAGATGTTAGGTTGGGTTAGGTTAGGTTATATTACGTTATTGATGTATATAAAGGTCCCACGGAGACGAAGAGGCCAACTGGGCAGGTATGTTTTCAAATATTACCGCCGAGATGTTAGATTGGTTTATGTTAAGTTATATTACGTTATTGAAGCATATAAAGGTCCCACGGAGACGTAGAGGCCAACAAGCCACGTATGTCGTCAAATATTACCGCCGTGATGTTAGAATGGGTTAGGCTAGCTTATATTATGTTATTGATGAATATAAAGGTCCCACGGAGACGTAGAGGCCAACTCGCCAGGAATGTTGTCAAATATTACCGCCGAGATGATAGGTTGGGTTAGGTTAGGTTATAATTAGTTATTGATGTATATAAAGGTCAAACGCAGACGTTGAGGCCAACTCGCCAGGAATGATGTCAAATATTACCGCCGAGATGTTAGGTTGGGTTAGGTTAGGTTATATTACGTTATTGATGTATATGAAGGTCCCACGGAGACGTAGAGGCCAACAAGCCAGGAATGTGGTCAAATATTACCGCCGAGATGTTAGATTGGGATAGACTAGCTTATATTATGTTATTGATGTATATAAAGGTCCCACGGAGACGGAGAAGCTAACTCGCCAGGAATGTTGTCAAATATTACCGCCGAGATGTTAGGTTGGGTTAGGTTAGGTTACATTACGTTATTGATGTATATAAAGGTCCCACGGAGACGTAGAGGCCAACTCGCCAGGTTTGTTATCAAGTATTACCTCCGAGATGTTAGGTTGGTTTAGGTTAGGTTATATTACGTGATTGATGTATATAAAGGTCCCACGGAGACGAAGAGGCCAACTCGCCAGGTATGTTTTCAAATATTACCGCAGAGATGTTAGATTGGTTTAGGTTAGGTTATATTACGTTATTGAAGTATATAAAGGTCCCACGGAGACGTAGAGGCCAACAAGCCAGGAATGTGGTCAAATATTACCGCCGAGATGTTAGATTGGGTTAGGCTAGCTTATATTATGTTATTGATGTTTATAAAGGTCCCACGGAGACGGAGAAGCCAACTCGCCAGGAATGTTGTCAAATATTACCGCCGAGATGTTAGGTTGGGTTAGGTTAGGTTATATTACGTTATTGATGTATATAAAGATCCCACGGAGACGAAGAGGCCAACTGGACAGGTATGTTTTCAAATATTACCGCCGAGATGTTAGATTGGTTTATGTTAGGTTATATTACGTTATTGAAGTATATAAAGGTCCCACGGAGACGTAGAGGCCAACAAGCCACGTATGTCGTCAAATATTACCGCCCAGATGATAGATTGGGTTAGGCTAGCTTATATTATGTTATTGATGAATATAAAGGTCCCACGGAGACGTAGAGGCCAACAAGCCAGGAATGTGGTCAAATATTACCGACGAGATGTTAGATTGGGATAGACTAGCTTATATTATGTTATTGATGTATATAAAGGTCCCGCGGAGATGTGGAGGCCAACTCGCCAGGAATGTTGTCAAATATTACCGCCGAGATGATAGGTTGGGTTAGGTTAGGTTATAATACGTTATTGATGTATATGAAGGTCAAACGGAGACGTAGAGGCCAACTCGCCAGGAATGATGTCAAATATTACCGCCGTGATGTTAGATTGGGATAGACTAGCTTATATTATGTTATTGATGTATATAAAGGTCCCGCGGAGATGTAGAGGCCAACTCGCCAGGAATGTTGTCAAATATTACCGCCGAGATGATAGGTTGGGTTAGGTTAGGTTATAACACGTTATTGATGTATATGAAGGTCAAACGGAGACGTAGAGGCCAACTCGCCAGGAATGATGTCAAATATTACCGCCGAGATGTTAGGTTGGTTTAGGTTAGGTTATATTACGTTATTGAAGTATATAAAGGTCCCACGGAGACGTAGAGGCCAACAAGCCAGGAATGTGGTCAAATATTACCGCCGAGATGTTAGATTGGGTTAGGCTAGCTTCTATTATGTTATTGATGTATATAAAGATCCCACGGAGACGTAGAGGCCAACAAGCCAGGAATGTGGTCAAATATTACCGACGAGATGTTAGATTGGGATAGACTAGCTTATATTATGTTATTGATGTATATAAAGGTCCCGCGGAGATGTGGAGGCCAACTCGCCAGGAATGTTGTCAAATATTACCGACGAGATGATAGGATGGGTTAGGTTAGGTTATATTACGTGATTGATGTATTTAAAGGTCCCACGGAGACGAAGAGGCCAATTCGCCAGGTATGTTTTCAAATATGACCGCCGAGATGTTAGATTGGGATAGACTAGCTTATATTACGTTATTGAAGTATATAAAGTTCCCACGGAGACGTAGAGGCCAACAAGACAGGAATGTGGTTAAATATTACCGCCGAGATGTTAGGTTGGGTTAGGTTAGGTTATATTACGTTATTGATGTATATAAAGGTCCCACGGAGACGGAGAAGCTAACTAGCCAGGAATGTTGTCAAATATTACCGCCGAGATGTTAAGTTGGGTTAGGTTAGGTTATATTACTTGATTGATATATTTAAAGGTCCCAAGGAGACGAAGAGGCCAATTCGCCAGGTATGTTTTCAAATATGACCGTCGAGATGTTAGATTGGTTTAGTTTAGGTTATATTACGTTATTGATGTATATGAAGGTCAAACGGAGACGTAGAGGCCAACTCGCCAGGTATGTTTTCAAATATTACTGCCGAGATGTTAGATTGGTTTATGTTAGGTTATATTACGTTATTGAAGTATATAAAGGTCCCACGGAGACGTAGAGGCCAACAAGCCACGTATGTCGTCAAATATTACCGCCCAGATGATAGATTGGGTTAGGCTAGCTTATATTATGTTATTGATGAATATAAAGGTCCCACGGAGACGTAGAGGCCAACAAGCCAGGAATGTGGTCAAATATTACCGACGAGATGTTAGATTGGGATAGACTAGCTTATATTATGTTATTGATGTATATAAAGGTCCCGCGGAGATGTGGAGGCCACCTCGCCAGGAATGTTGTCAAATATTACCGCCGAGATGATAGGTTGGGTTAGGTTAGGTTATAATACGTTATTGATGTATATGAAGGTCGAACGGAGACGTAGAGGCCAACTCGCCAGGAATGATGTCAAATATTACCGCCGTGATGTTAGATTGGGATAGACTAGCTTATATTATGTTATTGATGTATATAAAGGTCCCGCGGAGATGTAGAGGCCAACTCGCCAGGAATGTTGTCAAATATTACCGCCGAGATGATAGGTTGGGTTAGGTTAGGTTATAATACGTTATTGATGTATATGAAGGTCAAACGGAGACGTAGAGGCCAACTCGCCAGGAATGATGTCAAATATTACCGCCGAGATGTTAGGTTGGGTTAGGTTAGGTTATAATTAGTTATTGATGTATATAAAGGTCAAACGGAGACGTTGAGGCCAACTCGCCAGGAATGATGTCAAATATTACCGCCGAGATGTTAGGTTGGGTTAGGTTAGGTTATATTACGTTATTGATGTATATGAAGGTCCCACGGAGACATAGAGGCCAACAAGCCAGGAATGTGGTCAAATATTACCGCCGAGATGTTAGATTGGGATAGACTAGCTTATATTATGTTATTGATGTATATAAAGGTCCCACGGAGACGGAGAAGCTAACTCGCCAGGAATGTTGTCAAATATTACCGCCGAGATGTTAGGTTGGGTTAGGTTAGGTTACATTACGTTATTGATGTATATAAAGGTCCCACGGAGACGTAGAGGCCAACTCGCCAGTTATGTTATCAAGTATTACCTCCGAGATGTTAGGTTGGTTTAGGTTAGGTTATATTACGTAATTGATGTATATAAAGGTCCCACGGAGACGAAGAGGCCAACTCGCCAGGTATGTTTTCAAATATTACCGCCGAGATGTTAGATTGGTTTAGGTTAGGTTATATTACGTTATTGAAGTATATAAAGGTCCCACGGAGACGTAGAGGCCAACAAGCCAGGAATGTGGTCAAATATTACCGCCGAGATGTTAGATTGGGTTAGGCTAGCTTATATTACGTTATTGATGTATATGAAGGTCAAACGGAGACGTAGAGGCCAACTCGCCAGGAATGATGTCAAATATTACCGCCGAGATGTTAGGTTGGGTTAGGTTAGGTTATATTACGTTATTGATGTATATAAAGGTCCCACGGAGACGGAGAAGCTAACTCGCCAGGAATGTTGTCAAATATTACCGCCGAGATGTTAGGTTGGGTTAGGTTAGGTCATATTACGTTATTGATGTATATAAAGGTCCCACGGAGACGAAGAGGCCAACTGGCCAGGTATGTTTTCAAATATTACCGCCGAGATGTTAGATTGGTTTATGTTAGGTTATATCACGTTATTGAAGTATATAAAGGTCCCACGGAGGCGTAGAGGCCAACAAGACAGGTATGTCGTCAAATATTACCGCCGAGATGTTAGATTGGGTTAGGCTAGCTTATATTATGTTATTGATGAATATAAAGGTCCTACGGAGACGTAGAGGCCAACAAGCCAGGAATGTGGTCAAATATTACCGACGAGATGTTAGATTGGGATAGACTAGCTTATATTATGTTATTGATGTATATAAAGGTCCCGCGGAGATGTGGAGGCCAACTCGCCAGGAATGTTGTCAAATATTACCGCCGAGATGTTAGGTTGGGTTAGGTTAGGTTATATTACGTTATTGATGTATATAAAGGTCCCACGGAGACGAAGAGGCCAACTGGGCAGGTATGTTTTCAAATATTACCGCCGAGATGTTAGATTGGTTTATGTTAAGTTATATTACGTTATTGAAGCATATAAAGGTCCCACGGAGACGTAGAGGCCAACAAGCCACGTATGTCGTCAAATATTACCGCCGTGATGTTAGAATGGGTTAGGCTAGCTTATATTATGTTATTGATGAATATAAAGGTCCCACGGAGACGTAGAGGCCAACTCGCCAGGAATGTTGTCAAATATTACCGCCGAGATGATAGGTTGGGTTAGGTTAGGTTATAATTAGTTATTGATGTATATAAAGGTCAAACGCAGACGTTGAGGCCAACTCGCCAGGAATGATGTCAAATATTACCGCCGAGATGTTAGGTTGGGTTAGGTTAGGTTATATTACGTTATTGATGTATATGAAGGTCCCACGGAGACGTAGAGGCCAACAAGCCAGGAATGTGGTCAAATATTACCGCCGAGATGTTAGATTGGGATAGACTAGCTTATATTATGTTATTGATGTATATAAAGGTCCCACGGAGACGGAGAAGCTAACTCGCCAGGAATGTTGTCCAATATTACCGCCGAGATGTTAGGTTGGGTTAGGTTAGGTTACATTACGTTATTGATGTATATAAAGGTCCCACGGAGACGTAGAGGCCAACTCGCCAGGTTTGTTATCAAGTATTACCTCCGAGATGTTAGGTTGGTTTAGGTTAGGTTATATTACGTGATTGATGTATATAAAGGTCCCACGGAGACGAAGAGGCCAACTCGCCAGGTATGTTTTCAAATATTACCGCAGAGATGTTAGATTGGTTTAGGTTAGGTTATATTACGTTATTGAAGTATATAAAGGTCCCACGGAGACGTAGAGGCCAACAAGCCAGGAATGTGGTCAAATATTACCGCCGAGATGTTAGATTGGGTTAGGCTAGCTTATATTATGTTATTGATGTTTATAAAGGTCCCACGGAGACGGAGAAGCCAACTCGCCAGGAATGTTGTCAAATATTACCGCCGAGATGTTAGGTTGGGTTAGGTTAGGTTATATTACGTTATTGATGTATATAAAGATCCCACGGAGACGAAGAGGCCAACTGGACAGGTATGTTTTCAAATATTACCGCCGAGATGTTAGATTGGTTTATGTTAAGTTATATTACGTTATTGAAGTATATAAAGGTCCCACGGAGACGTAGAGGCCAACAAGCCAGGTATGTCGTCAAATATTACCGCCGTGATGTTAGATTGGGTTAGGCTAGCTTATATTATGTTATTGATGAATATAAAGGTCCCACGGAGACGTAGAGGCCAACAAGCCAGGAATGTGGTCAAATATTACCGACGAGATGTTAGATTGGGATAGACTAGCTTATATTATGTTATT
The DNA here is from genome assembly GCA_963969225.1 of Xylocopa violacea. Taxonomy (NCBI): domain Eukaryota; kingdom Metazoa; phylum Arthropoda; class Insecta; order Hymenoptera; family Apidae; genus Xylocopa; species Xylocopa violacea. The sequence goes on along the minus strand of CAXAJV010000735.1, from coordinate 125,905 downwards.
GATGTATATAAAGGTCCCGCGGAGATGTAGAGGCCAACTCGCCAGGAATGTTGTCAAATATTACCGCCGAGATGATAGGTTGGGTTAGGTTAGGTTATAATACGTTATTGATGTATATAAAGGACCCATGGAGACGAAGAGGCCAACTGGCCAGGTATGTCGTCAAATATTACCGCCGAGATGTTAGATTGGGTTAGGCTAGCTTCTATTATGTTATTGATGTATATAAAGATCCCACGGAGACGTAGAGGCCAACAAGCCAGGTATGTCGTCAAATATTACCGCCGTGATGTTAGATTGGGATAGACTAGCTTATATTATGTTATTGATGTATATAAAGGTCCCGCGGAGATGTAGAGACCAACTCGCCAGGAATGTTGTCAAATATTACCGCCGAGATGATAGGTTGGGTTAGGTTAGGTTATAATACGTTATTGATGTATATGAAGGTCCCACGGAGACGGAGAAGCTAACTAGCCAGGAATGTTGTCAAATATTACCGCCGAGATGTTAAGTTGGGTTAGGTTAGGTTATATTACTTGATTGATATATTTAAAGGTCCCAAGGAGACGAAGAGGCCAATTCGCCAGGTATGTTTTCAAATATGACCGCCGAGATGTTAGATTGGTTTAGTTTAGGTTATATTACGTTATTGATGTATATGAAGGTCAAACGGAGACGTAGAGATCAACTCGCCAGGTATGTTTTCAAATATTACCGCCGAGATGTTAGATTGGTTTATGTTAGGTTATATTACGTTATTGAAGTATATAAAGGTCCCACGGAGACGTAGAGGCCAACAAGCCACGTATGTCGTCAAATATTACCGCCCAGATGATAGATTGGGTTAGGCTAGCTTATATTATGTTATTGATGAATATAAAGGTCCCACGGAGACGTAGAGGCCAACAAGCCAGGAATGTGGTCAAATATTACCGACGAGATGTTAGATTGGGATAGACTAGCTTATATTATGTTATTGATGTATATAAAGGTCCCGCGGAGATGTGGAGGCCAACTCGCCAGGAATGTTGTCAAATATTACCGCCGAGATGATAGGTTGGGTTAGGTTAGGTTATAATACGTTATTGATGTATATGAAGGTCAAACGGAGACGTAGAGGCCAACTCGCCAGGAATGATGTCAAATATTACCGCCGTGATGTTAGATTGGGATAGACTAGCTTATATTATGTTATTGATGTATATAAAGGTCCCGCGGAGATGTAGAGGCCAACTCGCCAGGAATGTTGTCAAATATTACCGCCGAGATGATAGGTTGGGTTAGGTTAGGTTATAACACGTTATTGATGTATATGAAGGTCAAACGGAGACGTAGAGGCCAACTCGCCAGGAATGATGTCAAATATTACCGCCGAGATGTTAGGTTGGTTTAGGTTAGGTTATATTACGTTATTGAAGTATATAAAGGTCCCACGGAGACGTAGAGGCCAACAAGCCAGGAATGTGGTCAAATATTACCGCCGAGATGTTAGATTGGGTTAGGCTAGCTTCTATTATGTTATTGATGTATATAAAGATCCCACGGAGACGTAGAGGCCAACAAGCCAGGAATGTGGTCAAATATTACCGACGAGATGTTAGATTGGGATAGACTAGCTTATATTATGTTATTGATGTATATAAAGGTCCCGCGGAGATGTGGAGGCCAACTCGCCAGGAATGTTGTCAAATATTACCGACGAGATGATAGGATGGGTTAGGTTAGGTTATATTACGTGATTGATGTATTTAAAGGTCCCACGGAGACGAAGAGGCCAATTCGCCAGGTATGTTTTCAAATATGACCGCCGAGATGTTAGATTGGGATAGACTAGCTTATATTACGTTATTGAAGTATATAAAGTTCCCACGGAGACGTAGAGGCCAACAAGACAGGAATGTGGTTAAATATTACCGCCGAGATGTTAGGTTGGGTTAGGTTAGGTTATATTACGTTATTGATGTATATAAAGGTCCCACGGAGACGGAGAAGCTAACTAGCCAGGAATGTTGTCAAATATTACCGCCGAGATGTTAAGTTGGGTTAGGTTAGGTTATATTACTTGATTGATATATTTAAAGGTCCCAAGGAGACGAAGAGGCCAATTCGCCAGGTATGTTTTCAAATATGACCGTCGAGATGTTAGATTGGTTTAGTTTAGGTTATATTACGTTATTGATGTATATGAAGGTCAAACGGAGACGTAGAGGCCAACTCGCCAGGTATGTTTTCAAATATTACTGCCGAGATGTTAGATTGGTTTATGTTAGGTTATATTACGTTATTGAAGTATATAAAGGTCCCACGGAGACGTAGAGGCCAACAAGCCACGTATGTCGTCAAATATTACCGCCCAGATGATAGATTGGGTTAGGCTAGCTTATATTATGTTATTGATGAATATAAAGGTCCCACGGAGACGTAGAGGCCAACAAGCCAGGAATGTGGTCAAATATTACCGACGAGATGTTAGATTGGGATAGACTAGCTTATATTATGTTATTGATGTATATAAAGGTCCCGCGGAGATGTGGAGGCCACCTCGCCAGGAATGTTGTCAAATATTACCGCCGAGATGATAGGTTGGGTTAGGTTAGGTTATAATACGTTATTGATGTATATGAAGGTCGAACGGAGACGTAGAGGCCAACTCGCCAGGAATGATGTCAAATATTACCGCCGTGATGTTAGATTGGGATAGACTAGCTTATATTATGTTATTGATGTATATAAAGGTCCCGCGGAGATGTAGAGGCCAACTCGCCAGGAATGTTGCCAAATATTACCGCCGAGATGATAGGTTGGGTTAGGTTAGGTTATAATACGTTATTGATGTATATGAAGGTCAAACGGAGACGTAGAGGCCAACTCGCCAGGAATGATGTCAAATATTACCGCCGAGATGTTAGGTTGGGTTAGGTTAGGTTATAATTAGTTATTGATGTATATAAAGGTCAAACGGAGACGTTGAGGCCAACTCGCCAGGAATGATGTCAAATATTACCGCCGAGATGTTAGGTTGGGTTAGGTTAGGTTATATTACGTTATTGATGTATATGAAGGTCCCACGGAGACATAGAGGCCAACAAGCCAGGAATGTGGTCAAATATTACCGCCGAGATGTTAGATTGGGATAGACTAGCTTATATTATGTTATTGATGTATATAAAGGTCCCACGGAGACGGAGAAGCTAACTCGCCAGGAATGTTGTCAAATATTACCGCCGAGATGTTAGGTTGGGTTAGGTTAGGTTACATTACGTTATTGATGTATATAAAGGTCCCACGGAGACGTAGAGGCCAACTCGCCAGTTATGTTATCAAGTATTACCTCCGAGATGTTAGGTTGGTTTAGGTTAGGTTATATTACGTAATTGATGTATATAAAGGTCCCACGGAGACGAAGAGGCCAACTCGCCAGGTATGTTTTCAAATATTACCGCCGAGATGTTAGATTGGTTTAGGTTAGGTTATATTACGTTATTGAAGTATATAAAGGTCCCACGGAGACGTAGAGGCCAACAAGCCAGGAATGTGGTCAAATATTACCGCCGAGATGTTAGATTGGGTTAGGCTAGCTTATATTATGTTATTGATGTTTATAAAGGTCCCACGGAGACGGAGAAGCCAACTCGCCAGGAATGTTGTCAAATATTACCGCCGAGATGTTAGGTTGGGTTAGGTTAGGTTATATTACGTTATTGATGTATATAAAGATCCCACGGAGACGAAGAGGCCAACTGGACAGGTATGTTTTCAAATATTACCGCCGAGATGTTAGATTGGTTTATGTTAAGTTATATTACGTTATTGAAGTATATAAAGGTCCCACGGAGACGTAGAGGCCAACTGGCCAGGTATGTCGTCAAATATTACCGCCGAGATGTTAGATTGGGTTAGGCTAGCTTCTATTATGTTATTGATGTATATAAAGATCCCACGGAGACGTAGAGGCCAACAAGCCAGGAATGTGGTCAAATATTACCGACGAGATGTTAGATTGGGATAGACTAGCTTATATTATGTTATTGATGTATATAAAGGTCCCGCGGAGATGTGGAGGCCAACTCGCCAGGAATGTTGTCAAATATTACCGACGAGATGATAGGATGGGTTAGGTTAGGTTATATTACGTGATTGATGTATTTAAAGGTCCCACGGAGACGAAGAGGCCAATTCGCCAGGTATGTTTTCAAATATGACCGCCGAGATGTTAGATTGCGATAGACTAGCTTATATTACGTTATTGAAGTATATAAAGTTCCCACGGAGACGTAGAGGCCAACAAGACAGGAATGTGGTTAAATATTACCGCCGAGATGTTAGGTTGGGTTAGGTTAGGTTATATTACGTTATTGATGTATATAAAGGTCCCACGGAGACGGAGAAGCTAACTAGCCAGGAATGTTGTCAAATATTACCGCCGAGATGTTAAGTTGGTTTAGGTTAGGTTATATTACTTGATTGATATATTTAAAGGTCCCAAGGAGACGAAGAGGCCAATTCGCCAGGTATGTTTTCAAATATGACCGCCGAGATGTTAGATTGGTTTAGTTTAGGTTATATTACGTTATTGATGTATATGAAGGTCAAACGGAGACGTAGAGGCCAACTCGCCAGGTATGTTTTCAAATATTACCGCCGAGATGTTAGATTGGTTTATGTTAGGTTATATTACGTTATTGAAGTATATAAAGGTCCCACGGAGACGTAGAGGCCAACAAGCCACGTATGTCGTCAAATATTACCGCCCAGATGATAGATTGGGTTAGGCTAGCTTATATTATGTTATTGATGAATATAAAGGTCCCACGGAGACGTAGAGGCCAACAAGCCAGGAATGTGGTCAAATATTACCGACGAGATGTTAGATTGGGATAGACTAGCTTATATTATGTTATTGATGTATATAAAGGTCCCGCGGAGATGTGGAGGCCAACTCGCCAGGAATGTTGTCAAATATTACCGCCGAGATGATAGGTTGGGTTAGGTTAGGTTATAATACGTTATTGATGTATATGAAGGTCAAACGGAGACGTAGAGGCCAACTCGCCAGGAATGATGTCAAATATTACCGCCAAGATGTTAGGTTGGGTTAGGTTAGGTTATATTACGTTATTGATGTATATAAAGGTCCCACGGAGACGTAGAGGCCAACAAGTCAGGAATGTGGTTAAATATTACCACCGAGATGTTAGGTTGGGTTAGGTTAGGTTATATTACGTTATTGATGTATATAAAGATCCCACGGAGACGTCGAGGCCAACTCGCCAGGTATGTTGTCAAATATTACCGCCGAGATGTTAGGTTGGGTTAGGTTAGGTTATATTACGTTATTGATGTATATAAAGGTCCCACGGAGACGTAGAGGCCAACTCGACAGGAATGTTGTAAAATATTACCGCCGAGATGATAGGATGGGTTAGGTTAGGTTATATTACGTGATTAATGTATTTAAAGGTCCCCCGGAGACGAAGAGGCCAATTCGCCAGGTATGTTTTCAAATATGACCGCCGAGATGTTAGATTGGTTTAGGTTAGGTTATATTACGTTATTGAAGTATATAAAGGTCCCACGGAGACGTAGAGGCCAACAAGACAGGAATGTGGTTAAATATTACCGCCGAGATGTTAGGTTGGGTTAGGTTAGGTTATATTACGTTATTGATGTATATGAAGGTCAAACGGAGACGTAGAGGCCAACTCGCCAGGAATGATGTCAAATATTACCGCCGAGATGTTAGGTTGGGTTAGGTTAGGTTATATTACGTTATTGATGTATATAAAGGTCCCACGGAGACGGAGAAGCTAACTCGCCAGGAATGTTGTCAAATATTACCGCCGAGATGTTAGGTTGGGTTAGGTTAGGTCATATTACGTTATTGATGTATATAAAGGTCCCACGGAGACGAAGAGGCCAACTGGCCAGGTATGTTTTCAAATATTACCGCCGAGATGTTAGATTGGTTTATGTTAGGTTATATCACGTTATTGAAGTATATAAAGGTCCCACGGAGGCGTAGAGGCCAACAAGACAGGTATGTCGTCAAATATTACCGCCGAGATGTTAGATTGGGTTAGGCTAGCTTATATTATGTTATTGATGAATATAAAGGTCCTACGGAGACGTAGAGGCCAACAAGCCAGGAATGTGGTCAAATATTACCGACGAGATGTTAGATTGGGATAGACTAGCTTATATTATGTTATTGATGTATATAAAGGTCCCGCGGAGATGTAGAGACCAACTCGCCAGGAATGTTGTCAAATATTACCGCCGAGATGATAGGTTGGGTTAGGTTAGGTTATAATACGTTATTGATGTATATGAAGGTCAAACGGAGACGTAGAGGCCAACTCGCCAGGAATGATGTCAAATATTACCGCCGTGATGTTAGATTGGGATAGACTAGCTTATATTATGTTATTGATGTATATAAAGGTCCCGCGGAGATGTAGAGGCCAACTCGCCAGGAATGTTGTCAAATATTACCGCCGAGATGATAGGTTGGGTTAGGTTAGGTTATAATACGTTATTGATGTATATGAAGGTCAAACGGAGACGTAGAGGCCAACTCGCCAGGAATGATGTCAAATATTACCGCCGAGATGTTAGGTTGGGTTAGGTTAGGTTATATTACGTTATTGATGTATATAAAGGTCCCACGGAGACGGAGAAGCTAACTAGCCAGGAATGTTGTCAAATATTACCGCCGAGATGTTAAGTTGGGTTAGGTTAGGTTATATTACTTGATTGATATATTTAAAGGTCCCAAGGAGACGAAGAGGCCAATTCGCCAGGTATGTTTTCAAATATGACCGCCGAGATGTTAGATTGGTTTAGTTTAGGTTATATTACGTTATTGATGTATATGAAGGTCAAACGGAGACGTCGAGGCCAACTCGCCAGGTATGTTGTCAAATATTACCGCCGAGATGTTAGGTTGGGTTAGGTTAGGTTATATTACGTTATTGATGTATATAAAGGTCCCACGGAGACGTAGAGGCCAACTCGACAGGAATGTTGTAAAATATTACCGCCGAGATGATAGGATGGGTTAGGTTAGGTTATATTACGTGATTAATGTATTTAAAGGTCCCCCGGAGACGAAGAGGCCAATTCGCCAGGTATGTTTTCAAATATGACCGCCGAGATGTTAGATTGGTTTAGGTTAGGTTATATTACGTTATTGAAGTATATAAAGGTCCCACGGAGACGTAGAGGCCAACAAGACAGGAATGTGGTTAAATATTACCGCCGAGATGTTAGGTTGGGTTAGGTTAGGTTATATTACGTTATTGATGTATATGAAGGTCAAACGGAGACGTAGAGGCCAACTCGCCAGGAATGATGTCAAATATTACCGCCGAGATGTTAGGTTGGGTTAGGTTAGGTTATATTACGTTATTGATGTATATAAAGGTCCCACGGAGACGGAGAAGCTAACTCGCCAGGAATGTTGTCAAATATTACCGCCGAGATGTTAGGTTGGGTTAGGTTAGGTCATATTACGTTATTGATGTATATAAAGGTCCCACGGAGACGAAGAGGCCAACTGGCCAGGTATGTTTTCAAATATTACCGCCGAGATGTTAGATTGGGTTAGGCTAGCTTATATTATGTTATTGATGAATATAAAGGTCCTACGGAGACGTAGAGGCCAACAAGCCAGGAATGTGGTCAAATATTACCGACGAGATGTTAGATTGGGATAGACTAGCTTATATTATGTTATTGATGTATATAAAGGTCCCGCGGAGATGTAGAGGCCAACTCGCCAGGAATGTTGTCAAATATTACCGCCGAGATGATAGGTTGGGTTAGGTTAGGTTATAATACGTTATTGATGTATATAAAGGACCCATGGAGACGAAGAGGCCAACTGGCCAGGTATGTCGTCAAATATTACCGCCGAGATGTTAGATTGGGTTAGGCTAGCTTCTATTATGTTATTGATGTATATAAAGATCCCACGGAGACGTAGAGGCCAACAAGCCAGGTATGTCGTCAAATATTACCGCCGTGATGTTAGATTGGGATAGACTAGCTTATATTATGTTATTGATGTATATAAAGGTCCCGCGGAGATGTAGAGACCAACTCGCCAGGAATGTTGTCAAATATTACCGCCGAGATGATAGGTTGGGTTAGGTTAGGTTATAATACGTTATTGATGTATATGAAGGTCAAACGGAGACGTAGAGGCCAACTCGCCAGGAATGATGTCAAATATTACCGCCGTGATGTTAGATTGGGATAGACTAGCTTATATTATGTTATTGATGTATATAAAGGTCCCGCGGAGATGTAGAGGCCAACTCGCCAGGAATGTTGTCAAATATTACCGCCGAGATGATAGGTTGGGTTAGGTTAGGTTATAATACGTTATTGATGTATATGAAGGTCAAACGGAGACGTAGAGGCCAACTCGCCAGGAATGATGTCAAATATTACCGCCGAGATGTTAGGTTGGGTTAGGTTAGGTTATAATTAGTTATTGATGTATATAAAGGTCAAACGGAGACGTTGAGGCCAACTCGCCAGGAATGATGTCAAATATTACCGCCGAGATGTTAGGTTGGGTTAGGTTAGGTTATATTACGTTATTGATGTATATGAAGGTCCCACGGAGACATAGAGGCCAACAAGCCAGGAATGTGGTCAAATATTACCGCCGAGATGTTAGATTGGGATAGACTAGCTTATATTATGTTATTGATGTATATAAAGGTCCCGCGGAGATGTAGAGGCCAACTCGCCAGGAATGTTGTCAAATATTACCGCCGAGATGATAGGTTGGGTTAGGTTAGGTTATAATACGTTATTGATGTATATAAAGGACCCATGGAGACGAAGAGGCCAACTGGCCAGGTATGTCGTCAAATATTACCGCCGAGATGTTAGATTGGGTTAGGCTAGCTTCTATTATGTTATTGATGTATATAAAGATCCCACGGAGACGTAGAGGCCAACAAGCCAGGTATGTCGTCAAATATTACCGCCGTGATGTTAGATTGGGATAGACTAGCTTATATTATGTTATTGATGTATATAAAGGTCCCGCGGAGATGTAGAGACCAACTCGCCAGGAATGTTGTCAAATATTACCGCCGAGATGATAGGTTGGGTTAGGTTAGGTTATAATACGTTATTGATGTATATGAAGGTCAAACGGAGACGTAGAGGCCAACTCGCCAGGAATGATGTCAAATATTACCGCCGTGATGTTAGATTGGGATAGACTAGCTTATATTATGTTATTGATGTATATAAAGGTCCCGCGGAGATGTAGAGGCCAACTCGCCAGGAATGTTGTCAAATATTACCGCCGAGATGATAGGTTGGGTTAGGTTAGGTTATAATACGTTATTGATGTATATGAAGGTCAAACGGAGACGTAGAGGCCAACTCGCCAGGAATGATGTCAAATATTACCGCCGAGATGTTAGGTTGGGTTAGGTTAGGTTATAATTAGTTATTGATGTATATAAAGGTCAAACGGAGACGTTGAGGCCAACTCGCCAGGAATGATGTCAAATATTACCGCCGAGATGTTAGGTTGGGTTAGGTTAGGTTATATTACGTTATTGATGTATATGAAGGTCCCACGGAGACATAGAGGCCAACAAGCCAGGAATGTGGTCAAATATTACCGCCGAGATGTTAGATTGGGATAGACTAGCTTATATTATGTTATTGATGTATATAAAGGTCCCACGGAGACGGAGAAGCTAACTCGCCAGGAATGTTGTCAAATATTACCGCCGAGATGTTAGGTTGGGTTAGGTTAGGTTACATTACGTTATTGATGTATATAAAGGTCCCACGGAGACGTAGAGGCCAACTCGCCAGTTATGTTATCAAGTATTACCTCCGAGATGTTAGGTTGGTTTAGGTTAGGTTATATTACGTAATTGATGTATATAAAGGTCCCACGGAGACGAAGAGGCCAACTCGCCAGGTATGTTTTCAAATATTACCGCCGAGATGTTAGATTGGTTTAGGTTAGGTTATATTACGTTATTGAAGTATATAAAGGTCCCACGGAGACGTAGAGGCCAACAAGCCAGGAATGTGGTCAAATATTACCGCCGAGATGTTAGATTGGGTTAGGCTAGCTTATATTATGTTATTGATGTTTATAAAGGTCCCACGGAGACGGAGAAGCCAACTCGCCAGGAATGTTGTCAAATATTACCGCCGAGATGTTAGGTTGGGTTAGGTTAGGTTATATTACGTTATTGATGTATATAAAGATCCCACGGAGACGAAGAGGCCAACTGGACAGGTATGTTTTCAAATATTACCGCCGAGATGTTAGATTGGTTTATGTTAAGTTATATTACGTTATTGAAGTATATAAAGGTCCCACGGAGACGTAGAGGCCAACTGGCCAGGTATGTCGTCAAATATTACCGCCGAGATGTTAGATTGGGTTAGGCTAGCTTCTATTATGTTATTGATGTATATAAAGATCCCACGGAGACGTAGAGGCCAACAAGCCAGGAATGTGGTCAAATATTACCGACGAGATGTTAGATTGGGATAGACTAGCTTATATTATGTTATTGATGTATATAAAGGTCCCGCGGAGATGTGGAGGCCAACTCGCCAGGAATGTTGTCAAATATTACCGACGAGATGATAGGATGGGTTAGGTTAGGTTATATTACGTGATTGATGTATTTAAAGGTCCCACGGATACGAAGAGGCCAATTCGCCAGGTATGTTTTCAAATATGACCGCCGAGATGTTAGATTGGGATAGACTAGCTTATATTACGTTATTGAAGTATATAAAGTTCCCACGGAGACGTAGAGGCCAACAAGACAGGAATGTGGTTAAATATTACCGCCGAGATGTTAGGTTGGGTTAGGTTAGGTTATATTACGTTATTGATGTATATAAAGGTCCCACGGAGACGGAGAAGCTAACTAGCCAGGAATGTTGTCAAATATTACCGCCGAGATGTTAAGTTGGGTTAGGTTAGGTTATATTACTTGATTGATATATTTAAAGGTCCCAAGGAGACGAAGAGGCCAATTCGCCAGGTATGTTTTCAAATATGACCGCCGAGATGTTAGATTGGTTTAGTTTAGGTTATATTACGTTATTGATGTATATGAAGGTCAAACGGAGACGTAGAGGCCAACTCGCCAGGTATGTTTTCAAATATTACCGCCGAGATGTTAGATTGGTTTATGTTAGGTTATATTACGTTATTGAAGTATATAAAGGTCCCACGGAGACGTAGAGGCCAACAAGCCACGTATGTCGTCAAATATTACCGCCCAGATGATAGATTGGGTTAGGCTAGCTTATATTATGTTATTGATGAATATAAAGGTCCCACGGAGACGTAGAGGCCAACAAGCCAGGAATGTGGTCAAATATTACCGACGAGATGTTAGATTGGGATAGACTAGCTTATATTATGTTATTGATGTATATAAAGGTCCCGCGGAGATGTGGAGGCCAACTCGCCAGGAATGTTGTCAAATATTACCGCCGAGATGATAGGTTGGGTTAGGTTAGGTTATAATACGTTATTGATGTATATGAAGGTCAAACGGAGACGTAGAGGCCAACTCGCCAGGAATGATGTCAAATATTACCGCCAAGATGTTAGGTTGGGTTAGGTTAGGTTATATTACGTTATTGATGTATATAAAGGTCCCACGGAGACGTAGAGGCCAACAAGTCAGGAATGTGGTTAAATATTACCGCCGAGATGTTAGGTTGGGTTAGGTTAGGTTATATTACGTTATTGATGTATATAAAGATCCCACGGAGACGTCGAGGCCAAATCGCCAGGTATGTTGTCAAATATTACCGCCGAGATGTTAGGTTGGGTTAGGTTAGGTTATATTACGTTATTGATGTATATAAAGGTCCCACGGAGACGTAGAGGCCAACTCGACAGGAATGTTGTAAAATATTACCGCCGAGATGATAGGATGGGTTAGGTTAGGTTATATTACGTGATTAATGTATTTAAAGGTCCCCCGGAGACGAAGAGGCCAATTCGCCAGGTATGTTTTCAAATATGACCGCCGAGATGTTAGATTGGTTTAGGTTAGGTTATATTACGTTATTGAAGTATATAAAGGTCCCACGGAGACGTAGAGGCCAACAAGCCAGGAATGTGGTCAAATATTACCGCCGAGATGTTAGATTGGGTTAGGCTAGCTTCTATTATGTTATTGATGTATATAAAGATGTCACGGAGACGTAGAGGCCAACAAGCCAGGAATGTGGTCAAATATTACCGACGAGATGTTAGATTGGGATAGACTAGCTTATATTATGTTATTGATGTATATAAAGGTCCCGCGGAGATGTGGAGGCCAACTCGCCAGGAATGTTGTCAAATATTACCGACGAGATGATAGGATGGGTTAGGTTAGGTTATATTACGTGATTGATGTATTTAAAGGTCCCACGGAGACGAAGAGGCCAATTCGCCAGGTATGTTTTCAAATATGACCGCCGAGATGTTAGATTGGGATAGACTAGCTTATATTACGTTATTGAAGTATATAAAGTTCCCACGGAGACGTAGAGGCCAACAAGACAGGAATGTGGTTAAATATTACCGCCGAGATGTTAGGTTGGGTTAGGTTAGGTTATATTACGTTATTGATGTATATAAAGGTCCCACGGAGACGGAGAAGCTAACTAGCCAGGAATGTTGTCAAATATTACCGCCGAGATGTTAAGTTGGGTTAGGTTAGGTTATATTACTTGATTGATATATTTAAAGGTCCCAAGGAGACGAAGAGGCCAATTCGCCAGGTATGTTTTCAAATATGACCGCCGAGATGTTAGATTGGTTTAGTTTAGGTTATATTACGTTATTGATGTATATGAAGGTCAAACGGAGACGTAGAGGCCAACTCGCCAGGTATGTTTTCAAATATTACCGCCGAGATGTTAGATTGGTTTATGTTAGGTTATATTACGTTATTGAAGTATATAAAGGTCCCACGGAGACGTAGAGGCCAACAAGCCACGTATGTCGTCAAATATTACCGCCCAGATGATAGATTGGGTTAGGCTAGCTTATATTATGTTATTGATGAATATAAAGGTCCCACGGAGACGTAGAGGCCAACAAGCCAGGAATGTGGTCAAATATTACCGACGAGATGTTAGATTGGGATAGACTAGCTTATATTATGTTATTGATGTATATAAAGGTCCCGCGGAGATGTGGAGGCCAACTCGCCAGGAATGTTGTCAAATATTACCGCCGAGATGATAGGTTGGGTTAGGTTAGGTTATAATACGTTATTGATGTATATGAAGGTCGAACGGAGACGTAGAGGCCAACTCGCCAGGAATGATTTCAAATATTACCGCCGTGATGTTAGATTGGGATAGACTAGCTTATATTATGTTATTGATGTATATAAAGGTCCCGCGGAGATGTAGAGGCCAACTCGCCAGGAATGTTGTCAAATATTACCGCCGAGATGATAGGTTGGGTTAGGTTAGGTTATAATACGTTATTGATGTATATGAAGGTCAAACGGAGACGTAGAGGCCAACTCGCCAGGAATGATGTCAAATATTACCGCCGAGATGTTAGGTTGGGTTAGGTTAGGTTATAATTAGTTATTGATGTATATAAAGGTCAAACGGAGACGTTGAGGCCAACTCGCCAGGAATGATGTCAAATATTACCGCCGAGATGTTAGGTTGGGTTAGGTTAGGTTATATTACGTTATTGATGTATATGAAGGTCCCACGGAGACATAGAGGCCAACAAGCCAGGAATGTGGTCAAATATTACCGCCGAGATGTTAGATTGGGATAGACTAGCTTATATTATGTTATTGATGTATATAAAGGTCCCACGGAGACGGAGAAGCTAACTCGCCAGGAATGTTGTCAAATATTACCGCCGAGATGTTAGGTTGGGTTAGGTTAGGTTACATTACGTTATTGATGTATATAAAGGTCCCACGGAGACGTAGAGGCCAACTCGCCAGTTATGTTATCAAGTATTACCTCCGAGATGTTAGGTTGGTTTAGGTTAGGTTATATTACGTGATTGATGTATATAAAGGTCCCACGGAGACGAAGAGTCCAACTCGCCAGGTATGTTTTCAAATATTACCGCCGAGATGTTAGATTGGTTTAGGTTAGGTTATATTACGTTATTGAAGTATATAAAGGTCCCACGGAGACGTAGAGGCCAACAAGCCAGGAATGTGGTCAAATATTACCGCCGAGATGTTAGATTGGGTTAGGCTAGCTTATATTATGTTATTGATGTTTATAAAGATCCCACGGAGACGGAGAAGCCAACTCGCCAGGAATGTTGTCAAATATTACCGCCGAGATGTTAGGTTGGGTTAGGTTAGGTTATATTACGTTATTGATGTATATAAAGATCCCACGGAGACGAAGAGGCCAACTGGACAGGTATGTTTTCAAATATTACCGCCGAGATGTTAGATTGGTTTATGTTAAGTTATATTACGTTATTGAAGTATATAAAGGTCCCACGGAGACGTAGAGGCCAACTGGCCAGGTATGTCGTCAAATATTACCGCCGAGATGTTAGATTGGGTTAGGCTAGCTTCTATTATGTTATTGATGTATATAAAGATCCCACGGAGACGTAGAGGCCAACAAGCCAGGAATGTGGTCAAATATTACCGACGAGATGTTAGATTGGGATAGACTAGCTTATATTATGTTATTGATGTATATAAAGGTCCCGCGGAGATGTGGAGGCCAACTCGCCAGGAATGTTGTCAAATATTACCGACGAGATGATAGGATGGGTTAGGTTAGGTTATATTACGTGATTGATGTATTTAAAGGTCCCACGGAGACGAAGAGGCCAATTCGCCAGGTATGTTTTCAAATATGACCGCCGAGATGTTAGATTGGGATAGACTAGCTTATATTACGTTATTGAAGTATATAAAGTTCCCACGGAGACGTAGAGGCCAACAAGACAGGAATGTGGTTAAATATTACCGCCGAGATGTTAGGTTGGGTTAGGTTAGGTTATATTACGTTATTGATGTATATAAAGGTCCCACGGAGACGGAGAAGCTAACTAGCCAGGAATGTTGTCAAATATTACCGCCGAGATGTTAAGTTGGGTTAGGTTAGGTTATATTACTTGATTGATATATTTAAATGTCCCAAGGAGACGAAGAGGCCAATTCGCCAGGTATGTTTTCAAATATGACCGCCGAGATGTTAGATTGGTTTAGTTTAGGTTATATTACGTTATTGATGTATATGAAGGTCAAACGGAGACGTAGAGGCCAACTCGCCAGGTATGTTTTCAAATATTACCGCCGAGATGTTAGATTGGTTTATGTTAGGTTATATTACGTTATTGAAGTATATAAAGGTCCCACGGAGACGTAGAGGCCAACAAGCCACGTATGTCGTCAAATATTACCGCCCAGATGATAGATTGGGTTAGGCTAGCTTATATTATGTTATTGATGAATATAAAGGTCCCACGGAGACGTAGAGGCCAACAAGCCAGGAATGTGGTCAAATATTACCGACGAGATGTTAGATTGGGATAGACTAGCTTATATTATGTTATTGATGTATATAAAGGTCCCGCGGAGATGTGGAGGCCAACTCGCCAGGAATGTTGTCAAATATTACCGCCGAGATGATAGGTTGGGTTAGGTTAGGTTATAATACGTTATTGATGTATATGAAGGTCAAACGGAGACGTAGAGGCCAACTCGCCAGGAATGATGTCAAATATTACCGCCGTGATGTTAGATTGGGATAGACTAGCTTATATTATGTTATTGATGTATATAAAGGTCCCGCGGAGATGTAGAGGCCAACAAGCCAGGAATGTGGTCAAATATTACCGCCGAGATGTTAGGTTGGGTTAGGTTAGGTTACATTACGTTATTGATGTATATAAAGGTCCCACGGAGACGTAGAGGCCAACTCGCCAGGTATGTTATCAAGTATTACCTCCGAGATGTTAGGTTGGTTTAGGTTAGGTTATATTACGTGATTGATGTATATAAAGGTCCCACGGAGACGAAGAGGCCAACTCGCCAGGTATGTTTTCAAATATTACCGCCGAGATGTTAGATTGGTTTAGGTTAGGTTATATTACGTTATTGAAGTATATAAAGGTCCCACGGAGACGTAGAGGCCAACAAGCCAGGAATGTGGTCAAATATTACCGCCGAGATGTTAGATTGGGTTAGGCTAGCTTATATTATGTTATTGATGTTTATAAAGGTCCCACGGAGACGGAGAAGCCAACTCGCCAGGAATGTTGTCAAATATTACCGCCGAGATGTTAGGTTGGGTTAGGTTAGGTTATATTACGTTATGGATGTATATAAAGATCCCACGGAGACGAAGAGGCCAACTGGACAGGTATGTTTTCAAATATTACCGCCGAGATGTTAGATTGGTTTATGTTAAGTTATATTACGTTATTGAAGTATATAAAGGTCCCACGGAGACGTAGAGGCCAACTGGCCAGGTATGTCGTCAAATATTACCGCCGAGATGTTAGATTGGGTTGGGCTAGCTTCTATTATGTTATTGATGTATATAAAGATCCCACGGAGACGTAGAGGCCAACAAGCCAGGAATGTGGTCAAATATTACCGACGAGATGTTAGATTGGGATAGACTAGCTTATATTATGTTATTGATGTATATAAAGGTCCCGCGGAGATGTGGAGGCCAACTCGCCAGGAATGTTGTCAAATATTACCGCCGAGATGATAGGTTGGGTTAGGTTAGGTTATAATACGTTATTGATGTATATGAAGGTCAAACGGAGACGTAGAGACCAACTCGCCAGGAATGATGTCAAATATTACCGCCGTGATGTTAGATTGGGATAGACTAGCTTATATTATGTTATTGATGTATATAAAGGTCCCACGGAGACGTAGAGGCCAACTCGCCAGGTATGTTGTCAAATATTACCGCCGAGATGTTAGGTTGGGTTAGGTTAGGTTATATTACGTTATTGATGTATATAATGGTCCCACGGAGACGGAGAAGCTAACTACCCAGGAATGTTGTCAAATATTACCGCCGAGATGTTAAGTTGGGTTAGGTTAGGTTATATTACTTGATTGATATATTTAAATGTCCCAAGGAGACGAAGAGGCCAATTCGCCAGGTATGTTTTCAAATATGACCGCCGAGATGTTAGATTGGTTTAGTTTAGGTTATATTACGTTATTGATGTATATGAAGGTCAAACGGAGACGTAGAGGCCAACTCGCCAGGTATGTTTTCAAATATTACCGCCGAGATGTTAGATTGGTTTATGTTAGGTTATATTACGTTATTGAAGTATATAAAGGTCCCACGGAGGCGTAGAGGCCAACAAGACAGGTATGTCGTCAAATATTACCGACGAGATGTTAGATTGGGATAGACTAGCTTATATTATGTTATTGATGTATATAAAGGTCCCGCGGAGATGTGGAGGCCAACTCGCCAGGAATGTTGTCAAATATTACCGACGAGATGATAGGATGGGTTAGGTTAGGTTATATTACGTGATTGATGTATTTAAAGGTCCCACGGAGACGAAGAGGCCAATTCGCCAGGTATGTTTTCAAATATGACCGCCGAGATGTTAGATTGGGATAGACTAGCTTATATTACGTTATTGAAGTATATAAAGTTCCCACGGAGACGTAGAGGCCAACAAGACAGGAATGTGGTTAAATATTACCGCCGAGATGTTAGGTTGGGATAGACTAGCTTATATTATGTTATTGATGTATATAAAGGTCCCGCGGAGATGTGGAGGCCAACTCGCCAGGAATGTTGTCAAATATTACCGACGAGATGATAGGATGGGTTAGGTTAGGTTATATTACGTGATTGATGTATTTAAAGGTCCCACGGAGACGAAGAGGCCAATTCGCCAGGTATGTTTTTAAATATGACCGCCGAGATGTTAGATTGGGATAGACTAGCTTATATTACGTTATTGAAGTATATAAAGTTCCCACGGAGACGTAGAGGCCAACAAGACAGGAATGTGGTTAAATATTACCGCCGAGATGTTAGGTTGGGTTAGGTTAGGTTATATTACGTTATTGATGTATATAAAGGTCCCACGGAGACGGAGAAGCTAACTAGCCAGGAATGTTGTCAAATATTACCGCCGAGATGTTAAGTTGGGTTAGGTTAGGTTATATTACTTGATTGATATATTTAAATGTCCCAAGGAGACGAAGAGGCCAATTCGCCAGGTATGTTTTCAAATATGACCGCCGAGATGTTAGATTGGTTTAGTTTAGGTTATATTACGTTATTGATGTATATGAAGGTCAAACGGAGACGTAGAGGCCAACTCGCCAGGTATGTTTTCAAATATTACCGCCGAGATGTTAGATTGGTTTATGTTAGGTTATATTACGTTATTGAAGTATATAAAGGTCCCACGGAGACGTAGAGGCCAACAAGCCACGTATGTCGTCAAATATTACCGCCCAGATGATAGATTGGGTTAGGCTAGCTTATATTATGTTATTGATGAATATAAAGGTCCCACGGAGACGTAGAGGCCAACAAGCCAGAAATGTGGTCAAATATTACCGACGAGATGTTAGATTGGGATAGACTAGCTTATATTATGTTATTGATGTATATAAAGGTCCCGCGGAGATGTGGAGGGCAACTCGCCAGGAATGTTGTCAAATATTACCGCCGAGATGATAGGTTGGGTTAGGTTAGGTTATAATACGTTATTGATGTATATGAAGGTCAAACGGAGACGTAGAGGCCAACTCGCCAGGAATGATGTCAAATATTACCGCCGTGATGTTAGATTGGGATAGACTAGCTTATATTATGTTATTGATGTATATAAAGGTCCCGCGGAGATGTAGAGGCCAACTCGCCAGGAATGTTGTCAAATATTACCGCCGAGATGATAGGTTGGGTTAGGTTAGGTTATATTATGTTATTGATGTATATAAAGGTCCCACGGAGACGAAGAGGCCAACTGGCCAGGTATGTTTTCAAATATTACCGCCGAGATGTTAGATTGGGTTAGGTTAGGTTATATTACGTTATTGATGTATATGAAGGTCAAACGGAGACGTAGAGGCCAACTCGCCAGGAATGATGTCAAATATTACCGCCGTGATGTTAGATTGGGATAGACTAGCTTATATTATGTTATTGATGTATATAAAGGTCCCGCGGAGATGTAGAGGCCAACTCGCCAGGAATGTTGTCAAATATTACCGCCGAGATGATAGGTTGGGTTAGGTTAGGTTATAATACGTTATTGATGTATATGAAGGTCAAACGGAGACGTAGAGGCCAACTCGCCAGGAATGATGTCAAATATTACCGCCGAGATGTTAGGTTGGGTTAGGTTAGGTTATATTATGTTCTTGATGTACATAAAGGTCCCACGGAGACGTAGAGGCCAACTCGCCAGGAATGATGTCAAATATTACCGCCGAGATGTTAGGTTGGGTTAGGTTAGGTTATATTACGTTATTGATGTATATAAAGGTCCCACGGAGACGTAGAGGCCAACAAGCCAGGAATGTGGTTAAATATTACCGCCGAGATGTTAGGTTGGGTTAGGTTAGGTTATATTACGTTATTGATGTATATAAAGATCCCACGGAGACGTAGAGGCCAACTCGCCAGGTATGTTGTCAAATATTACCGCCGAGATGTTAGGTTGGGTTAGGTTAGGTTATATTACGTTATTGATGTATATAAAGGTCCCACGGAGACGTAGAGGCCAACTCGACAGGAATGTTGTCAAATATTACCGCCGAGATGATAGGATGGGTTAGGTTAGGTTATATTACGTGATTGATGTATTTAAAGGTCCCACGGAGACGAAGAGGCCAATTCGCCAGGTATGTTTTCAAATATGACCGCCGAGATGTTAGATTGGTTTAGGTTAGGTTATATTACGTTATTGAGGTATATAAAGTTCCCACGGAGACGTAGAGGCCAACAAGACAGGAATGTGGTTAAATATTACCGCCGAGATGTTAGGTTGGGTTAGGTTAGGTTATATTACGTTATTGATGTATATAAAGGTCCCACGGAGACGGAGAAGCTAACTCGCCAGGAATGTTGTCAAATATTACCGCCGAGATGTTAAGTTGGGTTAGGTTAGGTTATATTACGTTATTGATGTATATGAAGGTCAAACGGAGACGTAGAGGCCAACTCGCCAGGAATGATGTCAAATATTACCGCCGAGATGTTAGGTTGGGTTAGGTTAGGTTATATTATGTTATTGATGTATATAAAGGTCCCACGGAGACGGAGAAGCTAACTCGCCAGGAATGTTGTCAAATATTACCGCCGAGATGATAGGATGGGTTAGGTTAGGTTATATTACTTGATTGATATATTTAAAGGTCCCAAGGAGACGAAGAGGCCAATTCGCCAGGTATGTTTTCAAATATGACCGCCGAGATGTTAGATTGGTTTAGGTTAGGTTATATTACGTTATTGATGTATATGAAGGTCAAACGGAGACGTAGAGGCCAACTCGCCAGGTATGTTTTCAAATATTACCGCCGAGATGTTAGATTGGTTTATGTTAGGTTATATTACGTTATTGAAGTATATAAACGTCCCACGGAGACGTAGAGGCCAACAAGCCACGTATGTCGTCAAATATTACCGCCCAGATGATAGATTGGGTTAGGCTAGCTTATATTATGTTATTGATGAATATAAAGGTCCCAAGGAGACGTAGAGGCCAACAAGCCAGGAATGTGGTCAAATATTACCGCCGAGATGTTAGATTGGGATAGACTAGCTTATATTATGTTATTGATGTATATAAAGGTCCCACGGAGACGCAGAAGCTAACTCGCCAGGAATGTTGTCAAATATTACCGCCGAGATGTTAGGTTGGGTTAGGTTAGGTTACATTACGTTATTGATTTATATAAAGGTCCCACGGAGACGTAGAGGCCAACTCTCCAGGTATGTTTTCAAATATTACCGCCGAGATGTTAGATTGGTTTATGTTAGGTTATATTACGTTATTGAAGTATATAAAGGTCCCACGGAGACGGAGAGGCCAACAAGCCACGTATGTCGTCAAATATTACCGCCCAGATGATAGATTGGGTTAGGCTAGCTTATATTATGTTATTGATGTATATAAAGGACCCATGGAGACGAAGAGGCCAACTGGCCAGGTATGTCGTCAAATATTACCGCCGAGATGTTAGATTGGGTTAGGCTAGCTTCTATTATGTTATTGATGTATATAAAGATCCCACGGAGACGTAGAGGCCAACAAGCCAGGTATGTCGTCAAATAATACCGCCGTGATGTTAGATTGGGATAGACTAGCTTATATTATGTTATTGATGTATATAAAGGTCCCGCGGAGATGTAGAGGCCAACTCGCCAGGAATGTTGTCAAATATTACCGCCGAGATGATAGGTTGGGTTAGGTTAGGTTATAATACGTTATTGATGTATATGAAGGTCAAACGGAGACGTAGAGGCCAACTCGCCAGGAATGTTGTCAAATATTACCGCCGAGATGTTAGGTTGGGTTAGGTTAGGTTATATTACGTTATTGATGTATATAAAGGTCCCACGGAGACGAAGAGGCCAACTGGCCAGGTATGTTTTCAAATATTACCGCCGAGATGTTAGATTGGTTTATGTTAGGTTATATCACGTTATTGAAGTATATAAAGGTCCCACGGAGGCGTAGAGGCCAACAAGACAGGTATGTCGTCAAATATTACCGCCGAGATGTTAGATTGGGTTAGGCTAGCTTATATTATGTTATTGATGAATATAGGGGTCCTACGGAGACGTAGAGGCCAACAAGCCAGGAATGTGGTCAAATATTACCGACGAGATGTTAGATTGGGATAGACTAGCTTATATTATGTTATTGATGTATATAAATGTCCCGCGGAGATGTGGAGGCCAACTCGCCAGGAATGTTGTCAAATATTACCGCCGAAATGATAGGTTGGGTTAGGTTAGGTTATAATACGTTATTGATGTATATGAAGGTCAAACGGAGACGTAGAGGCCAACTTGCCAGGAATGATGTCAAATATTATCGCCGAGATGTAAGGTTGGGTTAGGTTAGGTTATATTACGTTATTGATGCATATAAAGGTCCCACGGAGACGGAGAAGCTAACTCGCCAGGAATGATGTCAACTATTACCGCCGAGATTTTAGGTTGGTTTAGGATAGGTTATATTACGTTATTGATGTATATGAAGGTCAAACGGAGACGTAGAGGCCAACAAGCCAGGATTGTGGTCAAATATTACCGACGAGATGTTAGATTGGGATAGACTAGCTTATATTATGTTATTGATGTATATAAAGGTCCAGCGGAGATGTAGAGGCCAACTCGCCAGGAATGTTGTCAAATATTGCCGCCGAGATGTTAGGTTGGGTTAGGTTAGGTTACATTACGTTATTGATGTATATAAAGGTCCCACGGAGACGTAGAGGCCAACTCGCCAGGTATGTTGTCAAATATTACCGCCGAAATGTTAGGTTGGGTTAGGTTAGGTTATATTACGTTATTGATGTATATAAAGGACCCATGGAGACGAAGAGGCCAACTGGCCAGGTATGTCGTCAAATATTACCGCCGAGATGTTAGATTGGGTTAGGCTAGCTTCTATTATGTTATTGATGTATATAAAGATCCCACGGAGACGTAGAGGCCAACAAGCCAGGTATGTCGTCAAATATTACCGCCGTGATGTTAGATTGGGATAGACTAGCTTATATTATGTTATTGATGTATATAAAGGTCCCGCGGAGATGTAGAGACCAACTCGCCAGGAATGTTGTCAAATATTACCGCCGAGATGATAGGTTGGGTTAGGTTAGGTTATAATACGTTATTGATGTATATGAAGGTCAAACGGAGACGTAGAGGCCAACTCGCCAGGAATGATGTCAAATATTACCGCCGAGATGTTAGGTTGGGTTAGGTTAGGTTATATTACGTTATTGATGTATATAAAGGTCCCACGGAGACGTAAAGGCCAACAAGCCAGGAATGTGGTTAAATATTACCGCCGAGATGTTAGGTTGGGTTAGGTTAGGTTATATTACGTTATTGATGTATATGAAGGTCAAACGGAGACGTAGAGGCCAACTCGCCAGGAATGATGTCAAATATTACCGCCGAGATGTTAGGTTGGGTTAGGTTAGGTTATATTATGTTATTGATGTATATAAAGGTCCCACGGAGACGGAGAAGCTAACTCGCCAGGAATGTTGTCAAATATTACCGCCGAGATGATAGGATGGGTTAGGTTAGGTTATATTACTTGATTGATATATTTAAAGGTCCCAAGGAGACGAAGAGGCCAATTCGCCAGGTATGTTTTCAAATATGACCGCCGAGATGTTAGATTGGTTTAGGTTAGGTTATATTACGTTATTGATGTATATGAAGGTCAAACGGAGACGTAGAGGCCAACTCGCCAGGTATGTTTTCAAATATTACCGCCGAGATGTTAGATTGGTTTATGTTAGGTTATATTACGTTATTGAAGTATATAAAGGTCCCACGGAGACGTAGAGGCCAACAAGCCACGTATGTCGTCAAATATTACCGCCCAGATGATAGATTGGGTTAGGCTAGCTTATATTATGTTATTGATGAATATAAAGGTCCCAAGGAGACGTAGAGGCCAACAAGCCAGGAATGTGGTCAAATATTACCGCCGAGATGTTAGATTGGGATAGACTAGCTTATATTATGTTATTGATGTATATAAAGGTCCCACGGAGACGCAGAAGCTAACTCGCCAGGAATGTTGTCAAATATTACCGCCGAGATGTTAGGTTGGGTTAGGTTAGGTTACATTACGTTATTGATTTATATAAAGGTCCCACGGAGACGTAGAGGCCAACTCTCCAGGTATGTTTTCAAATATTACCGCCGAGATGTTAGATTGGTTTATGTTAGGTTATATTACGTTATTGAAGTATATAAAGGTCCCACGGAGACGGAGAGGCCAACAAGCCACGTATGTCGTCAAATATTACCGCCCAGATGATAGATTGGGTTGGGCTAGCTTATATTATGTTATTGATGTATATAAAGGACCCATGGAGACGAAGAGGCCAACTGGCCAGGTATGTCGTCAAATATTACCGCCGAGATGTTAGATTGGGTTAGGCTAGCTTCTATTATGTTATTGATGTATATAAAGATCCCACGGAGACGTAGAGGCCAACAAGCCAGGTATGTCGTCAAATAATACCGCCGTGATGTTAGATTGGGATAGACTAGCTTATATTATGTTATTGATGTATATAAAGGTCCCGCGGAGATGTAGAGGCCAACTCGCCAGGAATGTTGTCAAATATTACCGCCGAGATGATAGGTTGGGTTAGGTTAGGTTATAATACGTTATTGATGTATATGAAGGTCAAACGGAGACGTAGAGGCCAACTCGCCAGGAATGTTGTCAAATATTACCGCCGAGATGTTAGGTTGGGTTAGGTTAGGTTATATTACGTTATTGATGTATATAAAGGTCCCACGGAGACGAAGAGGCCAACTGGCCAGGTATGTATTCAAATATTACCGCCGAGATGTTAGATTGGTTTATGTTAGGTTATATCACGTTATTGAAGTATATAAAGGTCCCACGGAGGCGTAGAGGCCAACAAGACAGGTATGTCGTCAAATATTACCGCCGAGATGTTAGATTGGGTTAGGCTAGCTTATATTATGTTATTGATGAATATAGGGGTCCTACGGAGACGTAGAGGCCAACAAGCCAGGAATGTGGTCAAATATTACCGACGAGATGTTAGATTGGGATAGACTAGCTTATATTATGTTATTGATGTATATAAATGTCCCGCGGAGATGTGGAGGCCAACTCGCCAGGAATGTTGTCAAATATTACCACCGAGATGATAGGTTGGGTTAGGTTAGGTTATAATACGTTATTGATGTATATGAAGGTCAAACGGA
Organism: Xylocopa violacea; assembly: GCA_963969225.1. Taxonomy (NCBI): domain Eukaryota; kingdom Metazoa; phylum Arthropoda; class Insecta; order Hymenoptera; family Apidae; genus Xylocopa; species Xylocopa violacea. Next base: position 100,921 of record CAXAJV010000735.1, on the reverse strand, counting down.
GACGTAGAGGCCAACTTGCCAGGAATGATGTCAAATATTATCGCCGAGATGTAAGGTTGGGTTAGGTTAGGTTATATTACGTTATTGATGCATATAAAGGTCCCACGGAGACGGAGAAGCTAATTCGCCAGGAATGTTGTCAACTATTACCGCCGAGATTTTAGGTTGGTTTAGGATAGGTTATATTACGTTATTGATGTATATGAAGGTCAAACGGAGACGTAGAGGCCAACAAGCCAGGAATGTGGTCAAATATTACCGACGAGATGTTAGATTGGGATAGACTAGCTTATATTATGTTATTGATGTATATAAATGTCCCGCGGAGATGTGGAGGCCAACTCGCCAGGAATGTTGTCAAATATTACCGCCGGGATGATAGGTTGGGTTAGGTTAGGTTATAATACGTTATTGATGTATATGAAGGTCAAACGGAGACGTAGAGGCCAACTCGCCAGGAATGATGTCAAATATTACCGCCGAGATGTTAGGTTGGGTTAGGTTAGGTTATATTACGTTATTGATGTATATAAAGGTCCCACGGAGACGTAGAGGCCAACAAGCCAGGAATGTGGTTAAATATTACCGCCGAGATGATAGATTGGGTTTGGCTAGCTTATATTATGTTATTGATGAATATAAAGGTCCCACGGAGACGTAGAGGCCAGCAAGCCAGGAATGTGGTCAAATATTACCGCCGAGATGTTAGGTTGGGTTAGGTTAGGTTATATTACGTTATTGATGTATATAAAGGTGCCACGGAGACGGAGAAGCTAACTCGCCAGGAATGTTGTCAAATATTACCGCCGAGATGATAGGTTGGGTTAGGTTAGGTTATAATACGTTATTGATGTACATGAAGGTCAAACGGAGACGTAGAGGCCAACTCGCCAGGAATGATGTCAAATATTACCGCCGAAATGTTAGGTTGGGTTAGGTTAGGTTATATTACGTTATTGATGTATATAAAGGACCCATGGAGACGAAGAGGTCAACTGGCCAGGTATGTCGTCAAATATTACCGCCGAGATGTTAGATTGGGTTAGGCTAGCTTCTATTATGTTATTGATGTATATAAAGATCCCACGGAGACGTAGAGGCCAACAAGCCAGGTATGTCGTCAAATATTACCGCCGTGATGTTAGATTGGGATAGACTAGCTTATATTATGTTATTGATGTATATAAAGGTCCCGCGGAGATGTAGAGACCAACTCGCCAGGAATGTTGTCAAATATTACCGCCGAGATAATAGGTTGGGTTAGGTTAGGTTATAATACGTTATTGATGTATATGAAGGTCAAACGGAGACGTAGAGGCCAACTCGCCAGGAATGATGTCAAATATTACCGCCGAGATGTTAGGTTGGGTTAGGTTAGGTTATATTACGTTATTGATGTATATAAAGGTCCCACGGAGACGTAGAGGCCAACAAGCCAGGAATGTGGTTAAATATTACCGCCGAGATGTTAGGTTGGGTTAGGTTAGGTTATATTACGTTATTGATGTATATAAAGATCCCACGGAGACGTAGAGGCCAACTCGCCAGGTATGTTGTCAAATATTACCGCCGAGATGTTAGGTTGGGTTAGGTTAGGTTATATTACGTTATTGATGTATATAAAGGTCCCACGGAGACGTAGAGGCCAACTCGACAGGAATGTTGTCAAATATTACCGCCGAGATGATAGGATGGGTTAGGTTAGGTTATATTACGTGATTGATGTATTTAAAGGTCCCACGGAGACGAAGATGCCAATTCGCCAGGTATGTTTTCAAATATGACCGCCGAGATGTTAGATTGGTTTAGGTTAGGTTATATTACGTTATTGAAGTATATAAAGTTCCCACGGAGACGTAGAGGCCAACAAGACAGGAATGTGGTTAAATATTACCGCCGAGATGTTAGGTTGGGTTAGGTTAGGTTATATTACGTTATTGATGTATATAAAGGTCCCACGGAGACGGAGAAGCTAACTCGCCAGGAATGTTGTCAAATATTACCGCCGAGATGTTAAGTGGGGTTAGGTTAGGTTATATTACGTTATTGATGTATATGAAGGTCAAACGGAGACGTAGAGGCCAACTCGCCAGGAATGATGTCAAATATTACCGCCGAGATGTTAGGTTGGGTTAGGTTAGGTTATATTACGTTATTGATGTATATAAAGGTCCCACGGAGACGGAGAAGCTAACTCGCCAGGAATGTTGTCAAATATTACCGCCGAGATGTTAGATTGGGATAGACTAGCTTATATTATGTTATTGATGTATATAAAGGTCCCGCGGAGATGTAGAGGCCAACTCGCCAGGAATGTTGTCAAATATTACCGCCGAGATGATAGGTTGGGTTAGGTTAGGTTATAATACGTTATTGATGTATATGAAGGTCAAACGGAGACGTAGAGGCCAACTCGTCAGGAATGATGTCAAATATTACCGCCGAGATGTTAGGTTGGGTTAGGTTAGGTTATATTACGTTATTGATGTATATAAAGTTCCCACGGAGACGTAGAGGCCAACAAGCCAGGAATGTGGTTAAATATTACCGCCGAGATGTTAGGTTGGGTTAGGTTTGGTTATATTACGTTATTATTGTATATAAAGGTCCCACGGAGACGGAGAAGCTAACTCGCCAGGAATGTTGTCAAATATTACCGCCGAGATGTTAAGTTGGGTTAGGTTAGGTTATATTACGTTATTGATGTATATGAAGGTCAAACGGAGACGTAGAGGCCAACAAGCCAGGATTGTGGTCAAATATTACCGACGAGATGTTAGATTGGGATAGACTAGCTTATATTATGTTATTGATGTATATAAAGGTCCAGCGGAGATGTAGAGGCCAACTCGACAGGAATGATGTCAAATATTACCGCCGAGATGATAGGATGGGTTAGGTTAGGTTATATTACTTGATTGATATATTTAAAGGTCCCACGGAGGCGTAGAGGCCAACAAGCCAGGAATGTGGTCAAATATTACCGCCGAGATGTTAGATTGGGATAGACTAGCTTATATTATGTTATTGATGTATATAAAGGTCCCACGGAGACGGAGAAGCTAACTCGCCAGGAATGTTGTCAAATATTGCCGCCGAGATGTTAGGTTGGGTTAGGTTAGGTTACATTACGTTATTGATGTATATAAAGGTCCCACGGAGACGGAGAAGCTAACTCGCCAGGAATGTTGTCAAATATTACCGCCGAGATGTTAAGTGGGGTTAGGTTAGGTTATATTACGTTATTGATGTATATGAAGGTCAAACGGAGACGTAGAGGCCAACTCGCCAGGAATGATGTCAAATATTACCGCCGAGATGTTAGGTTGGGTTAGGTTAGGTTATATTACGTTATTGATGTATATAAAGGTCCCACGGAGACGTAGAGGCCAACTCGACAGGAATGTTGTCAAATATTACCGCCGAGATGATAGGATGGGTTAGGTTAGGTTATATTACGTGATTGATGTATTTAAAGGTCCCACGGAGACGAAGAGGCCAATTCGCCAGGTATGTTTTCAAATATGACCGCCGAGATGTTAGGTTGGGTTAGGTTAGGTTATATTACGTTATTGATGTAGATAAAGGTCCCACGGGGACGTAGAGGCCAACAAGCCAGGTATGTCGTCAAATAATACCGCCGTGATGTTAGATTGGGATAGACTAGCTTATATTATGTTAGTGATGTATATAAAGGTCCCGCGGAGATGTAGAGGCCAACTCGCCAGGAATGTTGTCAAATATTACCGCCGAGATGATAGGTTGGGTTAGGTTAGGTTATAATACGTTATTGATGTATATGAAGGTCAAACGGAGACGTAGAGGCTAACTCGCCAGGAATGTTGTCAAATATTACCGCCGAGATGTTAAGTTGGGTTAGGTTAGGTTATATTAAGTTATTGATGTATATGAAGGTCAAACGGAGACGTAGAGGCCAACTCGCCAGGAATGTTGTCAAATATTACCGCCGAGATGTTAGGTTGGGTTAGGTTAGGTTATATTACGTTATTGATGTATATAAAGGTCCCACGGAGACGAAGAGGCCAACTGGCCAGGTATGTTTTCAAATATTACCGCCGAGATGTTAGATTGGTTTATGTTAGGTTATATCACGTTATTGAAGTATATAAAGGTCCCACGGAGGCGTAGAGGCCAACAAGACAGGTATGTCGTCAAATATTACCGCCGAGATGTTAGATTGGGTTAGGCTAGCTTATATTATGTTATTGATGAATATAGGGGTCCTGCGGAGACGTAGAGGCCAACAAGCCAGGAATGTGGTCAAATATTACCGACGAGATGTTAGATTGGGATAGACTAGCTTATATTATGTTATTGATGTATATAAAGGTCCCGCGGAGATGTAGAGACCAACTCGCCAGGAATGTTGTCAAATATTACCGCCGAGATAATAGGTTGGGTTAGGTTAGGTTATAATACGTTATTGATGTATATGAAGGTCAAACGGAGACGTAGAGGCCAACTCGCCAGGAATGATGTCAAATATTACCGCCGAGATGTTAGGTTGGGTTAGGTTAGGTTATATTACGTTATTGATGTATATAAAGGTCCCACGGAGACGTAGAGGCCAACAAGCCAGGAATGTTGTCAAATATTACCGCCGAGATGTTAGGTTGGGTTAGGTTAGGTTATGTCACGTTATTGAAGTATATAAAGGTCCCACGGAGGCGTAGAGGCCAACAAGACAGGTATGTCGTCAAATATTACCGCCGAGATGTTAGATTGGGTTAGGCTAGCTTATATTATGTTATTGATGAATATAAAGGTCCTACGGAGACGTAGAGGCCAACAAGCCAGGAATGTGGTCAAATATTACCGACGAGATGTTAGATTGGGATAGACTAGCTTATATTATGTTATTGATGTATATAAAGGTCTCGCGGAGATGTAGAGGCCAACTCGCCAGGAATGTTGTCAAATATTACCGCCGAGATGTTAGATTGGGATAGACTAGCTTATATTATGTTATTGATGTATATAAAGGTCCCGCGGAGATGTAGAGGCCAACTCGCCAGGAATGTTGTAAAATATTACCGCCGAGGTGATAGGTTGGGTTAGGTTAGGTTATAATACGTTATTGATGTATATGAAGGTCAAACGGAGACGTAGAGGCCAACTCGCCAGGAATGATGTCAAATATTACCGCCGAGATGTTAGGTTGGGTTAGGTTAGGTTATATTACGTTATTGATGTATATAAAGATCCCACGGAGACGTAGAGGCCAACAAGCCAGGAATGTGGTTAAATATTACCGCCGAGATGTTAGGTTGGGTTAGGTTAGGTTATATTACGTTATTATTGTATATAAAGGTCCCACGGAGACGGAGAAGCTAACTCGCCAGGAATGTTGTCAAATATTACCGCCGAGATGTTAAGTTGGGTTAGGTTAGGTTATATTACGTTATTGATGTATATGAAGGTCAAACGGAGACGTAGAGGCCAACTCGCCAGGAATGATGTCAAATATTACCGCCGAGATGTTAGGTTGGGTTAGGTTAGGTTATATTACGCTATTGATGTATATAAAGGTCCCACGGAGACGAAGAGGCCAACTGGCCAGGTATGTTTTCAAATATTACCGCCGAGATGTTAGATTGGTTTAGGTTAGGTTATATTACGTTATTGATGTATATGAAGGTCAAACGGAGACGTAGGGGCCAACTGGCCAGGTATGTTTTCAAATATTACCGCCGAGATGTTAGATTGGTTTAGGTTAGGTTATATTACGTTATTGATGTATATGAAGGTCAAACGGGGACGTAGAGGCCAACTCGCCAGGTATGTTGTCAAATATTACCGCCGAAATGTTAGGTTGGGTTAGGTTAGGTTATATTACGTTATTGATGTATATAAAGAACCCAAGGAGACGAAGAGGCCAACTGGCCAGGTATGTCGTCAAATATTACCGCCGAGATGTTAGATTGGGTTAGGCTAGCTTCTACTATGTTATTGATGTATATAAAGGTCCCACGGAGACGTAGATGCCAACAAGCCAGAAATGTGGTTAAATATTACCGCCGAGATGTTAGGTTGGGTTAGGCTAGGTTATATTACGTTATTGATGTATATAAAGATCCCACGGAGACGTAGAGGCCAACTCGCCAGGTATGTTGTCAAATATTACCGCCGAGATGTTAGGTTGGGTTAGGTTAGGTTATATTACGTTATTGATGTATATAAAGGTCCCACGGAGACGTAGAGGCCAACTCGACAGGAATGTTGTCAAATATTACCGCCGAGATGATAGGATGGGTTAGGTTAGGTTATATTACGTGATTGATGTATTTAAAGGTCCCACGGAGACGAAGAGGCCAATTCGCCAGGTATGTTTTCAAATATGACCGCCGAGATGTTAGATTGGTTTAGGTTAGGTTATATTACGTTATTGAAGTATATAAAGTTCCCACGGAGACGTAGAGGCCAACAAGACAGGAATGTGGTTAAATATTACCGCCGAGATGTTAGGTTGGGTTAGGTTAGGTTATATTACGTTATTGATGTATATAAAGGTCCCACGGAGACGGAGAAGCTAACTCGCCAGGAATGTTGTCAAATATTAGCGCCGAGATGATAGGTTGGGTTAGGTTAGGTTATTATACGTTATTGATGTATATGAAGGTCAAACGGAGACGTAGAGGCCAACTCGCCAGGAATGATGTCAAATATTACCGCCGAGATGTTAGGTTGGGTTAGGTTAGGTTATATTACGTTATTGATGTATATAAAGGACCCATGGAGACGAAGAGGTCAACTGGCCAGGTATGTCGTCAAATATTACCGCCGAGATGTTAGATTGGGTTAGGCTAGCTTCTATTATGTTATTGATGTATATAAAGATCCCACGGAGACGTAGAGGCCAACAAGCCAGGTATGTCGTCAAATATTACCGCCGTGATGTTAGATTGGGATAGACTAGCTTATATTATGTTATTGATGTATATAACGGTCCCGCGGAGATGTAGAGACCAACTCGCCAGGAATGTTGTCAAATATTACCGCCGAGATAATAGGTTGGGTTAGGTTAGGTTATAATACGTTATTGATGTATATGAAGGTCAAACGGAGACGTAGAGTCCAACTCGCCAGGAATGATGTCAAATATTACCGCCGAGATGATAGGTTGGGTTAGGTTAGGTTATAATACGTTATTGATGTATATGAAGGTCAAACGGAGACGTAGAGGCCAACTCGCCAGGAATGATGTCAAATATTACCGCCGAGATGTTAGGTTGGGTTAGGTTAGGTTATATTACGTTATTGATGTATATAAAGTTCCCACGGAGACGTAGAGGCCAACAAGCCAGGAATGTGGTTAAATATTACCGCCGAGATGTTAGGTTGGGTTAGGTTAGGTTATATTACGTTATTATTGTATATAAAGGTCCCACGGAGACGGAGAAGCTAACTCGCCAGGAATGTTGTGAAATATTACCGCCGAGATGTTAAGTTGGGTTAGGTTAGGTTATATTACGTTATTGATGTATATGAAGGTCAAACGGAGACGTAGAGGCCAACTCGCCAGGAATGATGTCAAATATTACCGCCGAGATGTTAGGTTGGGTTAGGTTAGGTTATATTTCGTTATTGATGTATATAAAGGTCCCACGGAGACGTAGAGGCCAACAAGCCAGGAATGTGGTTAAATATTACCGCCGAGATGTTAGGTTGGTTTAGGTTAGGTTATATTACGTTATTGAAGTATATAAAGGTCCCACGGAGACGTAGAGGCCAACAAGCCAGGATTGTGGTCAAATATTACCGACGAGATGTTAGATTGGGATAGACTAGCTTATATTATGTTATTGATGTATATAAAGGTCCAGCGGAGATGTAGAGGCCAACTCGACAGGAATGATGTCAAATATTACCGCCGAGATGATAGGATGGGTTAGGTTAGGTTATATTACGTGATTGATGTATTTAAAGGTCCCACGGAGACGTAGAGGCCAACAAGACAGGAATGTGGTTAAATATTACCGCCGAGATGTTAGGTTGGGTTAGGTTAGGTTATATTACGTTATTGATGTATATAAAGGTCCCACGGAGACGGAGAAGCTAACTCGCCAGGAATGTTGTCAAATATTACCGCCGAGATGTTAAGTTGGGTTAGGTTAGGTTATATTACGTTATTGATGTATATGAAGGTCAAACGGAGACGTAGATGCCAACAAGCCAGGTATGTTTTCAAATATTACCGCCGAGATGTTAGATTGGTTTATGTTAAGTTATATTACGTTATTGAAGTGTATAAAGGTCCCACGGAGACGTAGAGGCCAACAAGCCAGGTATGTCGTCAAATATTACCGCCGTGATGTTAGATTGGGTTAGGCTAGCTTATATTATGTTATTGATGAATATAAAGGTCCCACGGAGACGTAGGGGCCAACAAGCCAGGAATGTGGTCAAATATTACCGACGAGATGTTAGGTTGGGATAGACTAGCTTATATTATGTTATTGATGTATATAAAGGTCCCGCGGAGATGTAGAGGCCAACTCGCCAGGAATGTTGTCAAATATTACCGCCGAGATGATAGGTTGGGTTAGGTTAGGTTATAATACGTTATTGATGTATATAAAGGTCAAACGGAGACGTAGAGGCCAACTCGCCAGGTATGTTTTCAAATATTACCGCCGAGATGTTAGATTGGTTTATGTTAGGTTATATTACGTTATTGAAGTATATAAAGGTCCCACGGAGACGTAGAGGCCAACAAGCCAGGTATGTCGTCAAATATTACCGCCGAGATGATAGATTGAGTTAGGCTAGCTTATATTATGTTATTGATGAATATAAAGGTCCCACGGAGACGTGGAGGCCAACAAGCCAGGAATGTGGTCAAATATTACCGCCGACATGTTAGATTGGGATAGACTAGCTTATATTATGTTATTGATGTATATAAAGGTCCCACGGAGACGGAGAAGCTAACTCGCCAGGAATGTTGTCAAATATTACCGCCGAGATGTTAGGTTGGCTTAGGTTAGGTTACATTACGTTATTGATGTATATAAAGGTCCCACGGAGACGTAGAGGCCAACTCGCGAGCAATGATGTCAAATGTTACCGCCGAGATGATAGGTTAGGTTAGGTTAGGTTATATTTCGTTATTGATGTATATGAAGGTCCCACGGAGACGTAGAGGGCAACTAGCCAGGTATGTTGTCAAATAATACCGCCGAGATGTTAGGTTGGGTTAGGTTGGGTTATATTACGTTATTGATGTATATAAATGTCCCACGGAGACGTAGATGCTAACTCGCCAGGAATCTTTTCAAATATTACCGCCGAGATGTTAGGTTGGGTTAGGTTAGGTTATATTACGTTATAGATGTATATAAAGGTCCCGCGGAGATGTAGAGGCCAACTCGCCAGGAATGTTGTCAAATATTACCGGCGAGATGATAGGTTGGCTTAGGTTAGGTTATAATACGTTATTGATGTATATGAAGGTCAAACGGAGACGTAGAGGCCAACTCGCCAGGAATGTTGTCAAGTATTACCGCCGAGATGTTAGGTTGGGTTAGGTTAGGTTATATTACGTTATTGATGTATATAAAGGTCCCACGGAGACGTAGAGGCCAACTGGACAGGAATGTTGTCAAATATTACCGCCGAGATGATAGGATGGGTTAGGTTAGGTTATATTACGTGATTGATGTATTTAAAGGTCCCACGGAGACGAAGAGGCCAATTCGCCAGGTATGTTTTCAAATATGACCGCCGAGATGTTAGATTGGTTTAGGTTAGGTTATATTACGTTATTGAAGTATATAAAGTTCCCACGGAGACGTAGAGGCCAACAAGACAGGAATGTGGTTAAATATTACCACCGAGATGTTAGGTTGGGTTAGGCTAGCTTATATTATGTTATTGATGAATATAAAGGTCCCACGGAGACGTAGAGGCCAACAAGCCAGGAATGTGGTCAAATATTACCGACGAGATGTTAGATTGGGATAGACTAGCTTATATTATGTTATTGATGTATATAAAGGTCCCGCGGAGATGTAGAGGCCAACTCGCCAGGAATGTTGTCAAATATTACCGCCGAGATGATAGGTTGGGTTAGGTTAGGTTATAATACGTTATTGATGTATATAAAGGTCAAACGGAGACGTAGAGGCCAACTCGCCAGGAATGATGTCAAATATTACCGCCGAGATGTTAGGTTGGGTTAGGTTAGGTTATATTACGTTATTGAAGTATATAAAGGTCCCACGGAGACGTAGAGGCCAACTCGCCAGGAATGATGTCAAATATTACCGCCGAGATGTTAGATTGGGATAGACTAGCTTATATTATGTTATTGATGTATATAAAGGTCCCACGGAGACGTAGAGGCCAACAAGCCAGGAATGTGGTCAAATATTACCGCCGAGATGTTAGATTGGGATAGACCAGCTTATACTATGTTATTGATGTATATAAAGGTCCCACGGAGACGTAGAGGCCAACTCGCCAGGAATGTTGTCAAATATTACCGCCGAGATGATAGGTTGGCTTAGGTTAGGTTATAATACGTTATTGATGTATATGTAGGTCAAACGGAGACGTAGAGGCCAACTCGCCAGGAATGATGTCAAATATTACCGCCGAGATGTTAGGTTGGGTTAGGTTGGGTTATATTACGTTATTGATGTATATAAAGATCCCACGGAGACGTAGAGGCCAACTCGCCAGGTATGTTGTCAAATATTATCGCCGAGATGTAAGGTTGGGTTAGGTTAGGTTATATTACGTTATTGATGCATATAAAGGTCCCACGGAGACGGAGAAGCTAACTCGCCAGGTATGTTGTCAAATATTACCGCCGAGATGTTAAGTTGGGTTAGGTTAGGTTATATTACGTTATTGATGTATATAAAGGTCCCACGGAGACGTAGATGCCAACAAGCCAGGAATGTGGTTAAATATTACCGCCGAGATGTTAGGTTGGGTTAGGCTAGGTTATATTACGTTATTGATGTATATAAAGATCCCACGGAGACGTAGAGGCCAACTCGCCAGGTATGTTGTCAAATATTACCGCCGAGATGTTAGGTTGGGTTAGGTTAGGTTATATTACGTTATTGATGTATATAAAGGTCCCACGGAGACGTAGAGGCCAACTCGACAGGAATGTTGTCAAATATTACCGCCGAGATGATAGGATGGGTTAGGTTAGGTTATATTACGTGATTGATGTATTTAAAGGTCCCACGGAGACGAAGAGGCCAATTCGCCAGGTATGTTTTCAAATATGACCGCCGAGATGTTAGATTGGTTTAGGTTAGGTTATATTACGTTATTGAAGTATATAAAGTTCCCACGGAGACGTAGAGGCCAACAAGACAGGAATGTGGTTAAATATTACCGCCGAGATGTTAGGTTGGGTTAGGTTAGGTTATATTACGTTATTGATGTATATGAAGGTCAAACGGAGACGTAGAGGCCAACAAGCCAGGTATGTTTTCAAATATTACCGCCGAGATGTTAGATTGGTTTATGTTAAGTTATATTACGTTATTGAAGTGTATAAAGGTCCCACGGAGACGTAGAGGCCAACAAGCCAGGTATGTCGTCAAATATTACCGCCGTGATGTTAGATTGGGTTAGGCTAGCTTATATTATGTTATTGATGAATATAAAGGTCCCACGGAGACGTAGAGGCCAACAAGCCAGGAATGTGGTCAAATATTACCGACGAGATGTTAGATTGGGATGGACTAGCTTATATTATGTTATTGATGTATATAAAGGTCCCGCGGAGATGTAGAGGCCAACTCGCCAGGAATGTTGTCAAATATTACCGCCGAGATGATAGGTTGGGTTAGGTTAGGTTATAATACGTTATTGATGTATATAAAGGTCAAACGGAGACGTAGAGGCCAACTCGCCAGGAATGATGTCAAATATTACCGCCGAGATGTTAGGTTGGGTTAGGTTAGGTTATATTACGTTATTGAAGTATATAAAGGTCCCACGGAGACGTAGAGGCCAACAAGCCAGGAATGCGGTCAAATATTACCGACGAGATGTTAGATTGGGATAGACTAGCTTATATTATGTTATTGATGTATATAAAGGTCCCGCGGAGATGTAGAGGCCAACTGGCCAGGTATGTCGTCAAATATTACCGCCGAGATGATAGGTTGGGTTAGGTTAGGTTATAATACGTTACTGATGTATATGAAGGTCAAACGGAGACGTAGAGGCCAACTCGCCAGGAATGATGTCAAATATTACCGCCAAGATGTTAGATTGGGATAGACTAGCTTATATTATGTTATTGATGTATATAAAGGTCCCACGGAGACGTAGAGGCCAACAAGCCAGGAATGTGGTCAAATATTACCGCCGAGATGTTAGATTGGGATAGACCAGCTTATACTATGTTATTGATGTATATAAAGGTCCCACGGAGACGTAGAGGCCAACTCGCCAGGAATGTTGTCAAATATTACCGCCGAGATCATAGGATGGGTTAGGTTAGGTCATAATACGTTATTGATGTATATGAAGGTCAAACGGAGACGTAGAGGCCAACTCGCCAGGTATGTTTTCAAATATTACCGCCGAGATGTTAGATTGGTTTATGTTAGGTTATATTACGTTATTGAAGTATATAAAGGTCCCACGGAGACGTAGAGGCCAACAAGCCAGGTATGTCGTCAAATATTACCGCCGAGATGATAGATTGAGTTAGGCTAGCTTATATTATGTTATTGATGTATATAAAGGTCCCACGGAGACGTAGAGGCCAACAAGCCAGGAATGTGGTCAAATATTACCGCCGAGATGTTAGATTGGGATAGACCAGCTTATACTATGTTATTGATGTATATAAAGGTCCCACGGAGACGTAGAGGCCAACTCGCCAGGAATGTTGTCAAATATTACCGCCGAGATGATAGGTTGGCTTAGGTTAGGTTATAATACGTTATTGATGTATATGAAGGTCAAACGGAGACGTAGAGGCCAACTCGCCAGGAATGTTGTCAAATATTACCGCCGAGATGTTAGGTTGGGTTAGGTTAGGTTACATTACGTTATTGATGTATATAAAGGTCCCACGGAGACGTAGAGGCCAACTCGCGAGCAATGATGTCAAATGTTACCGCCGAGATGATAGGTTAGGTTAGGTTAGGTTATATTTCGTTATTGATGTATATGAAGGTCCCACGGAGACGTAGAGGGCAACTAGCCAGGTATATTGTCAAATAATACCGCCGAGATGTTAGGTTGGGTTAGGTTGGGTTATATTACGTTATTGATGTATATAAATGTCCCACGGAGACGTAGATGCTAACTCGCCAGGAATCTTTTCAAATATTACCGCCGAGATGTTAGGTTGGGTTAGGTTAGGTTATATTACGTTATAGATGTATATAAAGGTCCCGCGGAGATGTAGAGGCCAACTCGCCAGGAATGTTGTCAAATATTACCGCCGAGATGATAGGTTGGCTTAGGTTAGGTTATATTACGTTATTGATGTATATAAAGGTCCCAGGGAGACGTAGAGGCCAACAAGCCAGGAATGTGGTCAAATATTACCGCCGAGATGTTAGATTGGGATAGACTAGCTTATATTATGTTATTGATGTATATAAATGTCCCACGGAGACGGAGAAGCTAACTCGCCAGGTATGTTTTCAAATATTACCGCCGAGATTTTAGATTGGTTTAGGTTAGGTTATATTACGTTATTGAAGTATATAAAGGTCCCACGGAGACGTAGAGGCCAACAAGCCAGGAATGTGGTCAAATATTACCGACGAGATGTTAGATTGGGTTAGGCTAGCTTATAGTATGTTATTGATGTATATAAAGGTCCCACGGAGACGGAGAAGCCAACTCGCCAGGAATGTTGTCAAATATTACCGCCGAGATGTTAGGTTGGGTTAGGTTAGGTTATATTACGTTATTGATGTATATAAAGATCCCACGGAGACGTAGAGGCCAACTCGCCAGGTATGTTGTCAAATATTATCGCCGAGATGTAAGGTTGGGTTAGGTTAGGTTATATTACGTTATTGATGCATATAAAGGTCCCACGGAGACGGAGAAGCTAACTCGCCAGGAATGTTGTCAAATATTACCGCCGAGATGTTAAGTTGGGTTAGGTTAGGTTATATTACGTTATTGATGTATATGAAGGTCAAACGGAGACGTAGAGGCCAACTCGCCAGGAATGTTGTCAAATATTACCGCCGATATGATAGGTTGGGTTAGGTTAGGTTATAATACGTTATTGATGTATATAAAGGTCAAACGGAGACGTAGAGGCCAACTCGCCAGGAATGATGTCAAATATTACCGCCGAGATGTTAGGTTGGGTTAGGTTAGGTTATATTACGTTATTGATGTATATAAAGGTCCCACGGAGACGTAGAGGCCAACTCGACAGGAATGTTGTCAAATATTACCGCCGAGATGATAGGATGGGTTAGGTTAGGTTATATTACGTGATTGATGTATTTAAAGGTCCCACGGAGACGAAGAGGCCAATTCGCCAGGTATGTTTTCAAATATGACCGCCGAGATGTTAGATTGGTTTAGGTTAGGTTATATTACGTTATTGAAGTATATAAAGGTCCCACGGAGACGTAGAGGCCAACAAGACAGGAATGTGGTTAAATATTACCGCCGAGATGTTAGGTTGGGTTAGGTTAGGTTATATTACGTTATTGATGTATATAAAGATCCCACGGAGACGTAGAGGCCAACTCACCAGGTATGTTGTCGAATATTATCGCCGAGATGTAAGGTTGGGTTAGGTTAGGTTATATTACGTTATTGATGCATATGAAGGTCCCACGGAGACGTAGAGGCCAACAAGCCAGGAATGTGGTCAAATATTACCGCCGAGATGTTAGATTGGGATAGACTAGCTTATATTATGTTATTGATGTATATAAAGGTCCCACGGAGACGGAGAAGCTAACTCGCCAGGAATGTTGTCAAATATTACCGCCGAGATGTTAGGTTGGGTTAGGTTAGGTTACATTACGTTATTGATGTATATAAAGGTCCCACGGAGACGTAGAGGCCAACTCGCGAGCAATGATGTCAAATGTTACCGCCGAGATGATAGGTTAGGTTAGGTTAGGTTATATTTCGTTATTGATGTATATGAAGGTCCCACGGAGACGTAGAGGGCAACTAGCCAGGTATATTGTCAAATAATACCGCCGAGATGTTAGGTTGGGTTAGGTTGGGTTATATTACGTTATTGATGTATATAAATGTCCCACGGAGACGTAGATGCTAACTCGCCAGGAATCTTTTCAAATATTACCGCCGAGATGTTAGGTTGGGTTAGGTTAGGTTATATTACGTTATAGATGTATATAAAGGTCCCGCGGAGATGTAGAGGCCAACTCGCCAGGAATGTTGTCAAATATTACCGCCGAGATGATAGGTTGGCTTAGGTTAGGTTATAATACGTTATTGATGTATATGAAGGTCAAACGGAGACGTAGAGGCCAACTCGCCCGGAATGATGTCAAATATTACCGCCGAGATGTTAGGTTGGGTTAGGTTAGGTTATATTACGTTATTGATGTATATAAAGGTCCCACGGAGACGTAGAGGCCAACTCGACAGGAATGTTGTCAAATATTACCGCCGAGATGATAGGATGGGTTAGGTTAGGTTATATTACGTGATTGATGTATTTAAAGGTCCCACGGAGACGAAGAGGCCAATTCGCCAGGTATGTCTTCAAATATGACCGCCGAGATGTTAGATTGGTTTAGGTTAGGTTATATTACGTTATTGAAGCATATAAAGGTCCCACGGAGACGTAGAGGCCAACAAGCCAGGAATGTGGTTAAATATTACCGCCGAGATGATAGGATGGGTTAGGTTAGGTCATAATACGTTATTGATGTATATGAAGGTCAAACGGAGACGTAGAGGCCAACTCGCCAGGAATGATGTCAAATATTACCGCCGAGATGTTAGGTTGGGTTAGGTTAGGTTATATTACGTTATTGATGTATATAAAGGTCCCACCGAGAAGTAGAGGCCAACAAGCCAGGAATGTGGTTAAATATTACCGCCGAGATGTTAGGTCGGGTTAGGTTACGTTATATTACGTTATTGATGTATATAAAGGTCCCAGGGAGACGTAGAGGCCAACAAGCCAGGAATGTGGTCAAATATTACCGCCGAGATGTTAGATTGGGATAGACTAGCTTATATTATGTTATTGATGTATATAAATGTCCCACGGAGACGGAGAAGCTAACTCGCCAGGTATGTTTTCAAATATTACCGCCGAGATTTTAGATTGGTTTAGGTTAGGTTATATTACGTTATTGAAGTATATAAAGGTCCCACGGAGACGTAGAGGCCAACAAGCCAGGAATGTGGTCAAATATTACCGACGAGATGTTAGATTGGGTTAGGCTAGCTTATAGTATGTTATTGATGTATATAAAGGTCCCACGGAGACGGAGAAGCCAACTCGCCAGGAATGTTGTCAAATATTACCGCCGAGATGTTAGGTTGGGTTAGGTTAGGTTATATTACGTTATTGATGTATATAAAGATCCCACGGAGACGTAGAGGCCAACTCGCCAGGTATGTTGTCAAATATTATCGCCGAGATGTAAGGTTGGGTTAGGTTAGGTTATATTACGTTATTGATGCATATAAAGGTCCCACGGAGACGGAGAAGCTAACTCGCCAGGAATGTTGTCAAATATTACCGCCGAGATGTTAAGTTGGGTTAGGTTAGGTTATATTACGTTATTGATGTATATGAAGGTCAAACGGAGACGTAGAGGCCAACTCGCCAGGAATGTTGTCAAATATTACCGCCGATATGATAGGTTGGGTTAGGTTAGGTTATAATACGTTATTGATGTATATAAAGGTCAAACGGAGACGTAGAGGCCAACTCGCCAGGAATGATGTCAAATATTACCGCCGAGATGTTAGGTTGGGTTAGGTTAGGTTATATTACGTTATTGATGTATATAAAGGTCCCACGGAGACGTAGAGGCCAACTCGACAGGAATGTTGTCAAATATTACCGCCGAGATGATAGGATGGGTTAGGTTAGGTTATATTACGTGATTGATGTATTTAAAGGTCCCACGGAGACGAAGAGGCCAATTCGCCAGGTATGTTTTCAAATATGACCGCCGAGATGTTAGATTGGTTTGGGTTAGGTTATATTACGTTATTGAAGTATATAAAGGTCCCACGGAGACGTAGAGGCCAACAAGACAGGAATGTGGTTAAATATTACCGCCGAGATGTTAGGTTGGGTTAGGTTAGGTTATATTACGTTATTGATGTATATAAAGATCCCACGGAGACGTAGAGGCCAACTCACCAGGTATGTTGTCGAATATTATCGCCGAGATGTAAGGTTGGGTTAGGTTAGGTTATATTACGTTATTGATGCATATGAAGGTCCCACGGAGACGTAGAGGCCAACAAGCCAGGAATGTGGTCAAATATTACCGCCGAGATGTTAGATTGGGATAGACTAGCTTATATTATGTTATTGATGTGTATAAAGGTCCCACGGAGACGGAGAAGCTAACTCGCCAGGAATGTTGTCAAATATTACCGCCGAGATGTTAGGTTGGGTTAGGTTAGGTTACATTACGTTATTGATGTATATAAAGGTCCCACGGAGACGTAGAGGCCAACTCGCGAGCAATGATGTCAAATGTTACCGCCGAGATGATAGGTTAGGTTAGGTTAGGTTATATTTCGTTATTGATGTATATGAAGGTCCCACGGAGACGTAGAGGGCAACTAGCCAGGTATGTTGTCAAATAATACCGCCGAGATGTTAGGTTGGGTTAGGTTGGGTTATATTACGTTATTGATGTATATAAATGTCCCACGGAGACGTAGATGCTAACTCGCCAGGAATCTTTTCAAATATTACCGCCGAGATGTTAGGTTGGGTTAGGTTAGGTTATATTACGTTATAGATGTATATAAAGGTCCCGCGGAGATGTAGAGGCCAACTCGCCAGGAATGTTGTCAAATATTACCGCCGAGATGATAGGTTGGCTTAGGTTAGGTTATAATACGTTATTGATGTATATGAAGGTCAAACGGAGACGTAGAGGCCAACTCGCCAGGAATGATGTCAAATATTACCGCCGAGATGTTAGGTTGGGTTAGGTTGGGTTATATTACGTTATTGATGTATATAAAGATCCCACGGAGACGTAGAGGCCAACTCGCCAGGAATGATGTCAAATATTACCGCCGAGATGTTAGGTTGGGTTAGGTTAGGTTATATTACGTTATTGATGTATATAAAGGTCCCACCGAGAAGTAGAGGCCAACAAGCCAGGAATGTGGTTAAATATTACCGCCGAGATATTAGGTCGGGTTAGGTTAGGTTATATTACGTTATTGATGTATATAAAGGTCCCAGGGAGACGTAGAGGCCAACAAGCCAGGTATGTCGTCAAATATTACCGCCGTGATGTTAGATTGGGTTAGGCTAGCTTATATTATGTTATTGATGAATATAAAG
This sequence comes from Xylocopa violacea, assembly GCA_963969225.1. NCBI lineage: Eukaryota > Metazoa > Arthropoda > Insecta > Hymenoptera > Apidae > Xylocopa > Xylocopa violacea. The sequence goes on along the minus strand of CAXAJV010000735.1, from coordinate 82,401 downwards.
GTCCCACGGAGACGTAGAGGCCAACAAGCCAGGAATGTGGTCAAATATTACCGACGAGATGTTAGATTGGGATAGACTAGCTTATATTATGTTATTGAAGTATATAAAGGTCCCGCGGAGATGTAGAGGCCAACTCGCCAGGAATGTTGTCAAATATTACCGCCGATATGATAGGTTGGGTTAGGTTAGGTTATAATACGTTATTGATGTATATGAAGGTCAAACGGAGACGTAGAGGCTAACTCGCCAGGAATGATGTCAAATATTACCGCCGAGATGTTAGGTTGGGTTAGGTTAGGTTATATTACGTTATTGATGTATATAAAGGTCCCACGGAGACGTAGAGGCCAACTCGACAGGAATGTTGTCAAATATTACCGCCGAGATGATAGGATGGGTTAGGTTAGGTTATATTACGTGATTGATGTATTTAAAGGTCCCACGGAGACGAAGAGGCCAATTCGCCAGGTATGTCTTCAAATATGACCGCCGAGATGTTAGATTGGTTTAGGTTAGGTTATATTACGTTATTGAAGTATATAAAGGTCCCACGGAGACGTAGATGCCAACAAGCCAGGAATGTGGTTAAATATTACCGCCGAGATGTTAGGTTGGGTTAGATTAGGTTATATTACGTTATTGATGTATATAAAGGTCCCACGGAGACGTAGAGGCCAACTCGACAGGAATGTTGTCAAATATTACCGCCGAGATGATAGGATGGGTTAGGTTAGGTTATATTACGTGATTGATGTATTTAAAGGTCCCACGGAGACGAAGAGGCCAATTCGCCAGGTATGTTTTCAAATATGACCGCCGAGATGTTAGATTGGTTTAGGTTAGGTTATATTACGTTATAGAAGTATATAAAGTTCCCACGGAGACGTAGAGGCCAACAAGACAGGAATGTGGTTAAATATTACCGCCGAGATGTTAGGTTGGGTTAGGCTAGCTTATATTATGTTATTGATGAATATAAAGGTCCCACGGAGACGTAGACGCCAACAAGCCAGGAATGTGGTCAAATATTACCGACGAGATGTTAGATTGGGATAGACTAGCTTATATTATGTTATTGATGTATATAAAGGTCCCGCGGAGATGTAGAGGCCAACTCGCCAGGAATGTTGTCAAATATTACCGCCGAGATGATAGGTTGGGTTAGGTTAGGTTATAATACGTTATTGATGTATATAAAGGTCAAACGGAGACGTAGAGGCCAACTCGCCAGGAATGATGTCAAATATTACCGCCGAGATGTTAGGTTGGGTTAGGTTAGGTTATATTACGTTATTGAAGTATATAAAGGTCCCACGGAGACGTAGAGGCCAACAAGCCAGGAATGCGGTCAAATATTGCCGACGAGATGTTAGATTGGGATAGACTAGCTTATATTATGTTATTGATGTATATAAAGGTCCCGCGGAGATGTAGAGGCCAACTGGCCAGGTATGTCGTCAAATATTACCGCCGAGATGATAGGTTGGGCTAGGTTAGGTTATAATACGTTACTGATGTATATGAAGGTCAAACGGAGACGTAGAGGCCAACTCGCCAGGAATGATGTCAAATATTACCGCCGAGATGTTAGATTGGGATAGACTAGCTTATATTATGTTATTGATGTATATAAAGGTCCCACGGAGACGTAGAGGCCAACAAGCCAGGAATGTGGTCAAATATTACCGCCGAGATGTTAGATTGGGATAGACCAGCTTATACTATGTTATTGATGTATATAAAGGTCCCACGGAGACGTAGAGGCCAACTCGCCAGGAATGTTGTCAAATATTACCGCCGAGATGATAGGTTGGCTTAGGTTAGGTTATAATACGTTATTGATGTATATGAAGGTCAAACGGAGACGTAGAGGCCAACTCGCCAGGAATGATGTCAAATATTACCGCCGAGATGTTAGGTTGGGTTAGGTTGGGTTATATTACGTTATTGATGTATATAAAGATCCCACGGAGACGTAGAGGCCAACTCGCCAGGTATGTTGTCAAATATTATCGCCGAGATGTAAGGTTGGGTTAGGTTAGGTTATATTACGTTATTGATGCATATAAAGGTCCCACGGAGACGGAGAAGCTAACTCGCCAGGTATGTTGTCAAATATTACCGCCGAGATGTTAAGTTGGGTTAGGTTAGGTTATATTACGTTATTGATGTATATAAAGGTCCCACGGAGACGTAGATGCCAACAAGCCAGGAATGTGGTTAAATATTACCGCCGAGATGTTAGGTTGGGTTAGGCTAGGTTATATTACGTTATTGATGTATATAAAGATCCCACGGAGACGTAGAGGCCAACTCGCCAGGTATGTTGTCAAATATTTCCGCCGAGATGTTAGGTTGGGTTAGGTTAGGTTATATTACGTTATAGATGTATATAAAGGTCCCGCGGAGATGTAGAGGCCAACTCGCCAGGAATGTTGTCAAATATTACCGCCGAGATGATAGGTTGGCTTAGGTTAGGTTATAATACGTTATTGATGTATATGAAGGTCAAACGGAGACGTAGAGGCCAACTCGCCAGGAATGTTGTCAAGTATTACCGCCGAGATGTTAGGTTGGGTTAGGTTAGGTTATATTACGTTATTGATGTATATAAAGGTCCCACGGAGACGTAGAGGCCAACTCGACAGGAATGTTGTCAAATATTACCGCCGAGATGATAGGATGGGTTAGGTTAGGTTATATTACGTGATTGATGTATTTAAAGGTCCCACGGAGACGAAGAGGCCAATTCGCCAGGTATGTTTTCAAATATGACCGCCGAGATGTTAGATTGGTTTAGGTTAGGTTATATTACGTTATTGAAGTATATAAAGTTCCCACGGAGACGTAGAGGCCAACAAGACAGGAATGTGGTTAAATATTACCGCCGAGATGTTAGGTTGGGTTAGGCTAGCTTATATTATGTTATTGATGAATATAAAGGTCCCACGGAGACGTAGAGGCCAACAAGCCAGGAATGTGGTCAAATATTACCGACGAGATGTTAGATTGGGATAGACTAGCTTATATTATGTTATTGATGTATATAAAGGTCCCGCGGAGATGTAGAGGCCAACTCGCCAGGAATGTTGTCAAATATTACCGCCGAGATGATAGGTTGGGTTAGGTTAGGTTATAATACGTTATTGATGTATATAAAGGTCAAACGGAGACGTAGAGGCCAACTCGCCAGGAATGATGTCAAATATTACCGCCGAGATGTTAGGTTGGGTTAGGTTAGGTTATATTACGTTATTGAAGTATATAAAGGTCCCACGGAGACGTAGAGGCCAACAAGCCAGGAATGCGGTCAAATATTACCGACGAGATGTTAGATTGGGATAGACCAGCTTATACTATGTTATTGATGTATATAAAGGTCCCACGGAGACGTAGAGGCCAACTCGCCAGGAATGTTGTCAAATATTACCGCCGAGATGATAGGTTGGCTTAGGTTAGGTTATAATACGTTATTGATGTATATAAAGGTCAAACGGAGACGTAGAGGCCAACTCGCCAGGAATGATGTCAAATATTACCGCCGAGATGTTAGGTTGGGTTAGGTTAGGTTATATTACGTTATTGAAGTATATAAAGGTCCCACGGAGACGTAGAGGCCAACTCGCCAGGTATGTTGTCAAATATTACCGCCGAGATGTTAAGTTGGGTTAGGTTAGGTTATATTACGTTATTGATGTATATAAAGGTCCCACGGAGACGTAGATGCCAACAAGCCAGGAATGTGGTTAAATATTACCGCCGAGATGTTAGGTTGGGTTAGGCTAGGTTATATTACGTTATTGATGTATATAAAGATCCCACGGAGACGTAGAGGCCAACTCGCCAGGTATGTTGTCAAATATTTCCGCCGAGATGTTAGGTTGGGTTAGGTTAGGTTATATTACGTTATTGATGTATATAAAGGTCCCACGGAGACGTAGAGGCCAACTCGACAGGAATGTTGTCAAATATTACCGCCGAGATGATAGGATGGGTTAGGTTAGGTTATATTACGTGATTGATGTATTTAAAGGTCCCACGGAGACGAAGAGGCCAATTCGCCAGGTATGTTTTCAAATATGACCGCCGAGATGTTAGATTGGTTTAGGTTAGGTTATATTACGTTATTGAAGTATATAAAGTTCCCACGGAGACGTAGAGGCCAACAAGACAGGAATGTGGTTAAATATTACCGCCGAGATGTTAGGTTGGGTTAGGTTAGGTTATATTACGTTATTGATGTATATGAAGGTCAAACGGAGACGTAGAGGCCAACAAGCCAGGTATGTTTTCAAATATTACCGCCGAGATGTTAGATTGGTTTATGTTAAGTTATATTACGTTATTGAAGTGTATAAAGGTCCCACGGAGACGTAGAGGCCAACAAGCCAGGTATGTCGTCAAATATTACCGCCGTGATGTTAGATTGGGTTAGGCTAGCTTATATTATGTTATTGATGAATATAAAGGTCCCACGGAGACGTAGAGGCCAACAAGCCAGGAATGTGGTCAAATATTACCGCCGAGATGTTAGATTGGGATAGACCAGCTTATACTATGTTATTGATGTATATAAAGGTCCCACGGAGACGTAGAGGCCAACTCGCCAGGAATGTTGTCAAATATTACCGCCGAGATCATAGGATGGGTTAGGTTAGGTCATAATACGTTATTGATGTATATGAAGGTCAAACGGAGACGTAGAGGCCAACTCGCCAGGTATGTTTTCAAATATTACCGCCGAGATGTTAGATTGGTTTATGTTAGGTTATATTACGTTATTGAAGTATATAAAGGTCCCACGGAGACGTAGAGGCCAACAAGCCAGGTATGTCGTCAAATATTACCGCCGAGATGATAGATTGAGTTAGGCTAGCTTATATTATGTTATTGATGTATATAAAGGTCCCACGGAGACGTAGAGGCCAACAAGCCAGGAATGTGGTCAAATATTACCGCCGAGATGTTAGATTGGGATAGACCAGCTTATACTATGTTATTGATGTATATAAAGGTCCCACGGAGACGTAGAGGCCAACTCGCCAGGAATGTTGTCAAATATTACCGCCGAGATGATAGGTTGGCTTAGGTTAGGTTATAATACGTTATTGATGTATATGAAGGTCAAACGGAGACGTAGAGGCCAACTCGCCAGGAATGATGTCAAATATTACCGCCGAGATGTTAGGTTGGGTTAGGTTGGGTTATATTACGTTATTGATGTATATAAAGATCCCACGGAGACGTAGAGGCCAACTCGCCAGGTATGTTGTCAAATATTATCGCCGAGATGTAAGGTTGGGTTAGGTTAGGTTATATTACGTTATTGATGCATATAAAGGTCCCACGGAGACGGAGAAGCTAACTCGCCAGGTATGTTGTCAAATATTACCGCCGAGATGTTAAGTTGGGTTAGGTTAGGTTATATTACGTTATTGATGTATATAAAGGTCCCACGGAGACGTAGATGCCAACAAGCCAGGAATGTGGTTAATTATTACCGCCGAGATGTTAGGTTGGGTTAGGCTAGGTTATATTACGTTATTGATGTATATAAAGATCCCACGGAGACGTAGAGGCCAACTCGCCAGGTATGTTGTCAAATATTACCGCCGAGATGTTAGGTTGGGTTAGGTTAGGTTATATTACGTTATTGATGTATATAAAGGTCCCACGGAGACGTAGAGGCCAACTCGACAGGAATGTTGTCAAATATTACCGCCGAGATGATAGGATGGGTTAGGTTAGGTTATATTACGTGATTGATGTATTTAAAGGTCCCACGGAGACGAAGAGGCCAATTCGCCAGGTATGTTTTCAAATATGACCGCCGAGATGTTAGATTGGTTTAGGTTAGGTTATATTACGTTATTGAAGTATATAAAGTTCCCACGGAGACGTAGAGGCCAACAAGACAGGAATGTGGTTAAATATTACCGCCGAGATGTTAGGTTGGGTTAGGTTAGGTTATATTACGTTATTGATGTATATGAAGGTCAAACGGAGACGTAGAGGCCAACAAGCCAGGTATGTTTTCAAACATTACCGCCGAGATGTTAGATTGGTTTATGTTAAGTTATATTACGTTATTGAAGTGTATAAAGGTCCCACGGAGACGTAGAGGCCAACAAGCCAGGTATGTCGTCAAATATTACCGCCGTGATGTTAGATTGGGTTAGGCTAGCTTATATTATGTTATTGATGAATATAAAGGTCCCACGGAGACGTAGAGGCCAACAAGCCAGGAATGTGGTCAAATATTACCGACGAGATGTTAGATTGGGATGGACTAGCTTATATTATGTTATTGATGTATATAAAGGTCCCGCGGAGATGTAGAGGCCAACTCGCCAGGAATGTTGTCAAATATTACCGCCGAGATGATAGGTTGGGTTAGGTTAGGTTATAATACGTTATTGATGTATATAAAGGTCAAACGGAGACGTAGAGGCCAACTCGCCAGGAATGATGTCAAATATTACCGCCGAGATGTTAGGTTGGGTTAGGTTAGGTTATATTACGTTATTGAAGTATATAAAGGTCCCACGGAGACGTAGAGGCCAACAAGCCAGGAATGCGGTCAAATATTACCGATGAGATGTTAGATTGGGATAGACTAGCTTATATTATGTTATTGATGTATATAAAGGTCCCGCGGAGATGTAGAGGCCAACTGGCCAGGTATGTCGTCAAATATTACCGCCGAGATGATAGGTTGGGTTAGGTTAGGTTATAATACGTTACTGATGTATATGAAGGTCAAACGGAGACGTAGAGGCCAACTCGCCAGGAATGATGTCAAATATTACCGCCGAGATGTTAGATTGGGATAGACTAGCTTATATTATGTTATTGATGTATATAAAGGTCCCACGGAGACGTAGAGGCCAACAAGCCAGGAATGTGGTCAAATATTACCGCCGAGATGTTAGATTGGGATAGACCAGCTTATACTATGTTATTGATGTATATAAAGGTCCCACGGAGACGTAGAGGCCAACTCGCCAGGAATGTTGTCAAATATTACCGCCGAGATCATAGGATGGGTTAGGTTAGGTCATAATACGTTATTGATGTATATGAAGGTCAAACGGAGACGTAGAGGCCAACTCGCCAGGTATGTTTTCAAATATTACCGCCGAGATGTTAGATTGGTTTATGTTAGGTTATATTACGTTATTGAAGTATATAAAGGTCCCACGGAGACGTAGAGGCCAACAAGCCAGGTATGTCGTCAAATATTACCGCCGAGATGATAGATTGAGTTAGGCTAGCTTATATTATGTTATTGATGAATATAAAGGTCCCACGGAGACGTGGAGGCCAACAAGCCAGGAATGTGGTCAAATATTACCGCCGACATGTTAGATTGGGATAGACTAGCTTATATTATGTTATTGATGTATATAAAGGTCCCACGGAGACGGAGAAGCTAACTCGCCAGGAATGTTGTCAAATATTACCGCCGAGATGTTAGGTTGGGTTAGGTTAGGTTACATTACGTTATTGATGTATATAAAGGTCCCACGGAGACGTAGAGGCCAACTCGCGAGCAATGATGTCAAATGTTACCGCCGAGATGATAGGTTAGGTTAGGTTAGGTTATATTTCGTTATTGATGTATATGAAGGTCCCACGGAGACGTAGAGGGCAACTAGCCAGGTATGTTGTCAAATAATACCGCCGAGATGTTAGGTTGGGTTAGGTTGGGTTATATTACGTTATTGATGTATATAAATGTCCCACGGAGACGTAGATGCTAACTCGCCAGGAATCTTTTCAAATATTACCGCCGAGATGTTAGGTTGGGTTAGGTTAGGTTATATTACGTTGTAGATGTATATAAAGGTCCCGCGGAGATGTAGAGGCCAACTCGCCAGGAATGTTGTCAAATATTACCGCCGAGATGATAGGTTGGCTTAGGTTAGGTTATAATACGTTATTGATGTATATGAAGGTCAAACGGAGACGTAGAGGCCAACTCGCCAGGAATGATGTCAAATATTACCGCCGAGATGTTAGGTTGGGTTAGGTTGGGTTATATTACGTTATTGATGTATATAAAGATCCCACGGAGACGTAGAGGCCAACTCGCCAGGTATGTTGTCAAATATTATCGCCGAGATGTAAGGTTGGGTTAGGTTAGGTTATACTACGTTATTGATGCATATAAAGGTCCCACGGAGACGGAGAAGCTAACTCGCCAGGTATGTTGTCAAATATTATCGCCGAGATGTAAGGTTGGGTTAGGTTAGGTTATATTACGTTATTGATGCATATAAAGGTCCCACGGAGACGGAGAAGCTAACTCGCCAGGTATGTTGTCAAATATTACCGCCGAGATGTTAAGTTGGGTTAGGTTAGGTTATATTACGTTATTGATGTATATGAAGGTCAAACGGAGACGTAGAGGCCAACTCGCCAGGAATGATGTCAAATATTACCGCCGAGATGTTAGGTTGGGTTAGGTTAGGTTATATTACGTTATTGATGTATATAAAGGTCCCACGGAGACGGAGAAGCTAACTCGCCAGGAATGTTGTCAAATATTACCGCCGAGATGTTAGGTTGGGTTAGGTTAGGTTATATTACGTTATTGATGTATATAAAGGTCCCACGGAGACGAAGAGGCCAACTGGCCGGGTATGTTTTCAAATATTACCGCCGAGATGTTAGATTGGTTTATGTTAGGTTATATCACGTTATTGAAGTATATAAAGGTCCCACGGAGGCGTAGAGGCCAACAAGACAGGTATGTCGTCAAATATTACCGCCGAGATGTTAGATTGGGTTAGGCTAGCTTATATTATGTTATTGAAGAATATAAAGGTCCCACGGAGACGTAGAGGCCAACAAGCCAGGAATGTGGTCAAATATTACCGCCGAGATGATAGGATGGGTTAGGTTAGGTCATAATACGTTATTGATGTATATGAAGGTCAAACGGAGACGTAGAGGCCAACTCGCCAGGAATGATGTCAAATATTACCGCCGAGATGTTAGGTTGGGTTAGGTTAGGTTATATTACGTTATTGATGTATATAAAGGTCCCACCGAGAAGATGAGGCCAACAAGCCAGGAATGTGGTTAAATATTACCGCCGAGATGTTAGGTCGGGTTAGGTTAGGTTATATTACGATATTGATGTATATAAAGGTCCCAGGGAGACGTAGAGGCCAACAAGCCAGGTATGTCGTCAAATATTACCGCCGTGATGTTAGATTGGGTTAGGCTAGCTTATATTATGTTATTGATGAATATAAAGGTCCCACGGAGACGTAGAGGCCAACAAGCCAGGAATGTGGTCAAATATTACCGACGAGATGTTAGATTGGGATAGACTAGCTTATATTATGTTATTGAAGTATATAAAGGTCCCGCGGAGATGTAGAGGCCAACTCGCCAGGAATGTTGTCAAATATTACCGCCGATATGATAGGTTGGGTTAGGTTAGGTTATAATACGTTATTGATGTATATGAAGGTCAAACGGAGACGTAGAGGCCAACTCGCCAGGAATGATGTCAAATATTACCGCCGAGATGTTAGGTTGGGTTAGGTTAGGTTATATTACGTTATTGATGTATATAAAGGTCCCACGGAGACGTAGAGGCCAACTCGACAGGAATGTTGTCAAATATTACCGCCGAGATGATAGGATGGGTTAGGTTAGGTTATATTACGTGATTGATGTATTTAAAGGTCCCACGGAGACGAAGAGGCCAATTCGCCAGGTATGTCTTCAAATATGACCGCCGAGATGTTAGATTGGTTTAGGTTAGGTTATATTACGTTATTGAAGTATATAAAGGTCCCACGGAGACGTAGAGGCCAACAAGCCAGGAATGTGGTTAAATATTACCGCCGAGATGTTAGGTCGGGTTAGGTTACGTTATATTACGTTATTGATGTATATAAAGGTCCCAGGGAGACGTAGAGGCCAACAAGCCAGGAATGTGGTCAAATATTACCGCCGAGATGTTAGATTGGGATAGACCAGCTTATACTATGTTATTGATGTATATAAAGGTCCCACGGAGACGTAGAGGCCAACTCGCCAGGAATGTTGTCAAATATTACCGCCGAGATCATAGGATGGGTTAGGTTAGGTCATAATACGTTATTGATGTATATGAAGGTCAAACGGAGACGTAGAGGCCAACTCGCCAGGTATGTTTTCAAATATTACCGCCGAGATGTTAGATTGGTTTATGTTAGGTTATATTACGTTATTGAAGTATATAAAGGTCCCACGGAGACGTAGAGGCCAACAAGCCAGGTATGTCGTCAAATATTACCGCCGAGATGATAGATTGAGTTAGGCTAGCTTATATTATGTTATTGATGTATATAAAGGTCCCACGGAGACGTAGAGGCCAACAAGCCAGGAATGTGGTCAAATATTACCGCCGAGATGTTAGATTGGGATAGACCAGCTTATACTATGTTATTGATGTATATAAAGGTCCCACGGAGACGTAGAGGCCAACTCGCCAGGAATGTTGTCAAATATTACCGCCGAGATGATAGGTTGGCTTAGGTTAGGTTATAATACGTTATTGATGTATATGAAGGTCAAACGGAGACGTAGAGGCCAACTCGCCAGGAATGATGTCAAATATTACCGCCGAGATGTTAGGTTGGGTTAGGTTGGGTTATATTACGTTATTGATGTATATAAAGATCCCACGGAGACGTAGAGGCCAACTCGCCAGGTATGTTGTCAAATATTATCGCCGAGATGTAAGGTTGGGTTAGGTTAGGTTATATTACGTTATTGATGCATATAAAGGTCCCACGGAGACGGAGAAGCTAACTCGCCAGGTATGTTGTCAAATATTACCGCCGAGATGTTAAGTTGGGTTAGGTTAGGTTATATTACGTTATTGATGTATATAAAGGTCCCACGGAGACGTAGATGCCAACAAGCCAGGAATGTGGTTAAATATTACCGCCGAGATGTTAGGTTGGGTTAGGCTAGGTTATATTACGTTATTGATGTATATAAAGATCCCACGGAGACGTAGAGGCCAACTCGCCAGGTATGTTGTCAAATATTACCGCCGAGATGTTAGGTTGGGTTAGGTTAGGTTATATTACGTTATTGATGTATATAAAGGTCCCACGGAGACGTAGAGGCCAACTCGACAGGAATGTTGTCAAATATTACCGCCGAGATGATAGGATGGGTTAGGTTAGGTTATATTACGTGATTGATGTATTTAAAGGTCCCACGGAGACGAAGAGGCCAATTCGCCAGGTATGTTTTCAAATATGACCGCCGAGATGTTAGATTGGTTTAGGTTAGGTTATATTACGTTATTGAAGTATATAAAGTTCCCACGGAGACGTAGAGGCCAACAAGACAGGAATGTGGTTAAATATTACCGCCGAGATGTTAGGTTGGGTTAGGTTAGGTTATATTACGTTATTGATGTATATGAAGGTCAAACGGAGACGTAGAGGCCAACAAGCCAGGTATGTTTTCAAACATTACCGCCGAGATGTTAGATTGGTTTATGTTAAGTTATATTACGTTATTGAAGTGTATAAAGGTCCCACGGAGACGTAGAGGCCAACAAGCCAGGTATGTCGTCAAATATTACCGCCGTGATGTTAGATTGGGGTTAGGCTAGCTTATATTATGTTATTGATGAATATAAAGGTCCCACGGAGACGTAGAGGCCAACAAGCCAGGAATGTGGTCAAATATTACCGACGAGATGTTAGATTGGGATGGACTAGCTTATATTATGTTATTGATGTATATAAAGGTCCCGCGGAGATGTAGAGGCCAACTCGCCAGGAATGTTGTCAAATATTACCGCCGAGATGATAGGTTGGGTTAGGTTAGGTTATAATACGTTATTGATGTATATAAAGGTCAAACGGAGACGTAGAGGCCAACTCGCCAGGAATGATGTCAAATATTACCGCCGAGATGTTAGGTTGGGTTAGGTTAGGTTATATTACGTTATTGAAGTATATAAAGGTCCCACGGAGACGTAGAGGCCAACAAGCCAGGAATGCGGTCAAATATTACCGATGAGATGTTAGATTGGGGATAGACTAGCTTATATTATGTTATTGATGTATATAAAGGTCCCGCGGAGATGTAGAGGCCAACTGGCCAGGTATGTCGTCAAATATTACCGCCGAGATGATAGGTTGGGTTAGGTTAGGTTACTCTGAGATAGCGCGT
>CAXAJV010000735.1:0-70000 GCA_963969225.1 Xylocopa violacea | reverse complement strand
CAAATATTACCGGCGAGATGTTAGGTTGGGTTAGGTTAGGATATATTACGTTATTGATGTATATAAAGGTCACACGGAGACATAGAGACCAACAAGACAGAAATGTGATCAAATATTACCGCCGAGATGTTAGGTTGGGTTAGGTTAGGTTATATTACGTTATTGATGTATATAAAGGTCCCACGGAGACGGAGAAGCCAACTCGCCAGGAATGTTGTCAATTATTACCGCCGAGATGTTAGGTTGGGTTAGGTTAGGTTATATTACGTTATTGATGTATACAAAGGTCCCACGGAGACGTAGAGGCCAACTCGCCAGGTAAATTTTCAAATATTACCGCCGAGATGTTAGGTTGGGTTAGGTTAGGTTATATTACGTTATTGATGTATATAAAGGTCCCACGGAGACGGAGAAGCCAACTCGCCAGGAATGTTGTCAAATATTACCGCCGAGATGTTAGGTTGGGTTAGGTTAGGTTATATTATGTTATTGATGTATATAAAGGTCCCACGGAGACGTAGAGGCCAACTCGCGAGGAATGTTGTCAAATATTACCGACGAGATGTTAGGTTGGGTTAGGTTAGGTTATATTACGTTATTGATGTATATAAAGGTCCCTCGGAGACATAGAGACCAACAAGACAGAAATGTGGTCAAATATTACCGCCGAGATGTTAGGTTGGGTTAGGTTAGGTTATATTACGTTATTGATGTATATAAAGGTCCCACGGAGACATAGAGACCAACAAGACAGAAATGTGGTCAAATATTACCGCCGAGATGTTAGGTTGGTTTAGTTTAGGTTATATTACGTTATTGATGTATATAAAGGTCCCACGGAGACGGAGAAGCCAACTCGCCAGGAATGTTGTCAATTCTTACCGCCGAGATGTTAGGTTGGGTTAGGTTAGGTTATATTACGTTATTGATGTATATAAAGGTCCCACGGAGACATAGAGACCAACAAGACAGAAATGTGGTCAAATATTACCGCCGAGATGTTAGGTTGGTTTAGTTTAGGGTATATTACGTTATTGATGTATATAAAGGTCCCACGGAGACGGAGAAGCCAACTCGCCAGGAATGTTGTCAATTATTACCGCCGATATGTTAGGTTGGGTTAGGTTAGGTTATATTACGTTATTGATGTATACAAAGGTCCCACGGAGACGAAGAGGCCAACTCGCCAGGTAAGTTTTCAAATATTACCGCCGAGATATTAGGTTGGATTAGGTTAGGTTATGTTACGTTATTGATGTATATAAAGGTCCCACGGAGACGGAGAAGCCAACTCGCCAGGAATGTTGTCAAATATTACCGCCGAGATGTTAGGTTGGGTTAGGTTAGGTTATATTACGTTATTGATGTATATTAAGGTCCCACGGAGTCATAGAGACCAACAAGACAGAAATGTGGTCGAATATTACCGCCGAGATGTTAGGTTGGGTTAGGTTAGGTTATATTACGTTATTGATGTATATAAAGGTCCCACGGAGACGGAGAAGCCAACTCGCCAGGAATGTTGTCAAATATTACCGCCGAGATGTTAGGTTGGGTTAGGTTAGGCTATATTACGTTATTGATGTATATAAATGACCCACGGAGACTTAGAATTCAACTCGCCAGGAATGTTTTCAAATATTAGCGCCGAGATGATGGGTTGGGTTAGGTTATGTTATATTACGCTATTGATGTATATAAAGGTCCCACGGAGACGTAAAGGCCAACAAGCCAGGAATGTGGTCAAATATTACCGCCGAGATGTTAGATTGGGTTAGGCTAGCTTATGTTATGTTATTGATGTATATAAAGGTCCCACGGAGACGTAGAGGCCAACTCGCCAGGAATGTTGTCAAATATTACCGACGAGATGTTAGGTTGGGTTAGGTTAGGTTATATTACGTTATTGATGTATATAAAGGTCCCACGGAGCCATAGAGACCAACAAGACAGAAATGTGGTCAAATATTACCGCCGAGATGTTAGGTTGGGTTAGGTTAGGTTATATTACGTTATTGATGTATATAAAGGTCCCACGGAGACGGAGAAGCCAACTCGCCAGGAATGTTGTCAAATATTACCGCCGAGATGTTAGGTTGGGTTAGGTTAGGTTATATTACGTTATTGATGTATATAAATGTCCCACGGAGGCGAAGAGGCCAACTCGCCGGGAATGTTGTCAAATATTAACGACGAGATGTTAGGTTGGGTTAGGTTAGGTTATATTACGTTATTGATGTATATAAAGGTCCCACGGAGACGGAGAAGCCAACTCGCCAGGAATGTGGTCAAATATTACCGCCGAGATGTTAGATTGGGTTAGGCTAGCTTATATTATGTTATTGATGTATATAAAGGTCCCACGGAGACGTAGAGGCCAACTCGCCGGGAATGTTGTCAAATATTACCGACGAGATGTTAGGTTGGGTTAGGTTAGGTTATATTACGTTATTGATGTATATAAAGGTCCCACGGACACATAGAGACCAACAAGACAGAAATGTGGTCAAATATTACCGCCGAGGTGTTAGGTTGGGTTAGGTTAGGTTATATTACGTTATTGATGTATATAAAGGTCCCACGGAGACGGAGAAGCCAACTCGCCAGGAATGTGGTCAAATATTACCGCCGAGATGTTAGGTTGGATTAAGTTAGGTTACATTACGTTATTGATGTACATAAAGGTCCCACGGAGTCATAGAGACCAACAAGACAGAAATGTGGTCAAATATTACCGCCGAGATGTTAGGTTGGCTTAGGTTAGGTTATAATACGTTATTGATGTATATGAAGGTCCCACGGAGACGTAGAGGCCAACTCGCGAGGAATGTTGTCAAATATTACCGACGAGATGTTAGGTTGGGTTAGGTTAGGTTATATTACGTTATTGATGTATATAAAGGTCCCTCGGAGACATAGAGACCAACAAGACAGAAATGTGGTCAAATATTACCGCCGAGATGTTAGGTTGGGTTAGGTTAGGTTATATTACGTTATTGATGTATATAAAGGTCCCACGGAGACATAGAGACCAACAAGACAGAAATGTGGTCAAATATTACCGCCGAGATGTTAGGTTGGTTTAGTTTAGGTTATATTACGTTATTGATGTATATAAAGGTCCCACGGAGACGGAGAAGCCAACTCGCCAGGAATGTTGTCAATTATTACCGCCGAGATGTTAGGTTGGGTTAGGTTAGGTTATATTACGTTATTGATGTATATAAAGGTCCCACGGAGACATAGAGACCAACAAGACAGAAATGTGGTCAAATATTACCGCCGAGATGTTAGGTTGGTTTAGTTTAGGGTATATTACGTTATTGATGTATATAAAGGTCCCACGGAGACGGAGAAGCCAACTCGCCAGGAATGTTGTCAATTATTACCGCCGAGATGTTAGGTTGGGTTAGGTTAGGTTATATTACGTTATTGATGTATACAAAGGTCCCACGGAGACGAAGAGGCCAACTCGCCAGGTAAGTTTTCAAATATTACCGCCGAGATATTAGGTTGGATTAGGTTAGGTTATGTTACGTTATTGATGTATATAAAGGTCCCACGGAGACGGAGAAGCCAACTCGCCAGGAATGTTGTCAAATATTACCGCCGAGATGTTAGGTTGGGTTAGGTTAGGTTATATTACGTTATTGATGTATATTAAGGTCCCACGGAGTCATAGAGACCAACAAGACAGAAATGTGGTCGAATATTACCGCCGAGATGTTAGGTTGGGTTAGGTTAGGTTATATTACGTTATTGATGTATATAAAGGTCCCACGGAGACGGAGAAGCCAACTCGCCAGGAATGTTGTCAAATACTACCGCCGAGATGTTAGGTTGGGTTAGGTTAGGCTATATTACGTTATTGATGTATATAAATGACCCACGGAGACTTAGAATTCAACTCGCCAGGAATGTTTTCAAATATTAGCGCCGAGATGATGGGTTGGGTTAGGTTATGTTATATTACGCTATTGATGTATATAAAGGTCCCACGGAGACGTAAAGGCCAACAAGCCAGGAATGTGGTCAAATATTACCGCCGAGATGTTAGATTGGGTTAGGCTAGCTTATATTATGTTATTGATGTATATAAAGGTCCCACGGAGACGTAGAGGCCAACTCGCCAGGAATGTTGTCAAATATTACCGACGAGATGTTAGGTTGGGTTAGGTTAGGTTATATTACGTTATTGATGTATATAAAGGTCCCACGGAGCCATAGAGACCAACAAGACAGAAATGTGGTCAAATATTACCGCCGAGATGTTAGGTTGGGTTAGGTTAGGTTATATTACGTTATTGATGTATATAAAGGTCCCACGGAGACGTAGAGGCCAACTCGCCGGGAATGTTGTCAAATATTACCGACGAGATGTTAGGTTGGGTTAGGTTAGGTTATATTACGTTATTGATGTATATAAAGGTCCCACGGACACATAGAGACCAACAAGACAGAAATGTGGTCAAATATTACCGCCGAGGTGTTAGGTTGGGTTAGGTTAGGTTATATTACGTTATTGATGTATATAAAGGTCCCACGGAGACGGAGAAGCCAACTCGCCAGGAATGTGGTCAAATATTACCGCCGAGATGTTAGGTTGGATTAAGTTAGGTTACATTACGTTATTGATGTATATAAAGGTCCCACGGAGTCATAGAGACCAACAAGACAGAAATGTGGTCAAATATTACCGCCGAGATGTTAGGTTGGCTTAGGTTAGGTTATAATACGTTATTGATGTATATGAAGGTCAAACGGAGACGTAGAGGCCAACTCGCTGGGAATGTTGTCAAATATTACCGACGAGATGTTAGGTTGGGTTAGGTTAGGTTATATTACGTTATTGATGTATATAAAGGTCCCACGGAGACATAGAGACCAACAAGACAGAAATGTGGTCAAATATTACCGCCGAGGTGTTAGGTTGGGTTAGGTTAGGTTATATTACGTTATTGATGTATATAAAGGTCCCACGGAGACGGAGAAGCCAACTCGCCAGGAATGTTGCCAAATATTACCGCCGAGATGATAGGTTGGGTTAGGTTAGGTTATAATACGTTATTGATGTATATGAAGGTCAAACGGAGACGTAGAGGCCAACTCGCCAGGTATGTTTTCAAATATTACCGCCGAGATGTTAGATTGGTTTAGGTTAGGTTATATTACGTTATTGAAGTATATAAAGGTCCCACGGAGACGTAGAGGCCAACAAGCCAGGAATGTCGTCAAATATTACCGCCGAGATGTTAGATTGGGTTAGGCTAGCTTATATTATGTTATTGATGTATATAAAGGTCCCACGGAGACGTAGAGGCCAACAAGCCAGGAATGTGGTCAAATATTACCGCCAAGATGTTAGATTGAGATAGACTAGCTTATATTATGTTATTGATGTATATAAAGGTCCCACGGAGACGTAGAGGCCAACTCGCCAGGAATGTTGTCAAATATTACCGCCGAGATGATAGGTTGGGTTAGGTTAGGTTATATTACGTTATTGATGTATATAAAGGTCCCACGGAGACGGAGAAGCCAACTCGCCAGGAATGTTGTCAATTATTACCGCCGAGATGTTAGGTTGGGTTAGGTTAGGTTATATTACGTTATTGATGTATACAAAGGTCCCACGGAGACGTAGAGGCCAACTCGCCAGGTAAGTTTTCAAATATTACCGCCGAGATATTAGGTTGGATTAGGTTAGGTTATGTTACGTTATTGATGTATATAAAGGTCCCACGGAGACGGAGAAGCCAACTCGCCAGGAATGTTGTCAAATATTACCGCCGAGATGTTAGGTTGGGTTAGGTTAGGTTATATTACGTTATTGATGTATATTAAGGTCCCACGGAGTCATAGAGACCAACAAGACAGAAATGTGGTCGAATATTACCGCCGAGATGTTAGGTTGGGTTAGGTTAGGTTATATTACGTTATTGATGTATATAAAGGTCCCACGGAGACGGAGAAGCCAACTCGCCAGGAATGTTGTCAAATATTACCGCCGAGATGTTAGGTTGGGTTAGGTTAGGCTATATTACGTTATTGATGTATATAAATGACCCACGGAGACTTAGAATTCAACTCGCCAGGAATGTTTTCAAATATTAGCGCCGAGATGATGGGTTGGGTTAGGTTATGTTATATTACGCTATTGATGTATATAAAGGTCCCACGGAGACGTAAAGGCCAACAAGCCAGGAATGTGGTCAAATATTACCGCCGAGATGTTAGATTGGGTTAGGCTAGCTTATATTATGTTATTGATGTATATAAAGGTCCCACGGAGACGTAGAGGCCAACTCGCCAGGAATGTTGTCAAATATTACCGACGAGATGTTAGGTTGGGTTAGGTTAGGTTATATTACGTTATTGATGTATATAAAGGTCCCACGGAGCCATAGAGACCAACAAGACAGAAATGTGGTCAAATATTACCGCCGAGATGTTAGGTTGGGTTAGGTTAGGTTATATTACGTTATTGATGTATATAAAGGTCCCACGGAGACGGAGAAGCCAACTCGCCAGGAATGTTGTCAAATATTACCGCCGAGATGTTAGGTTGGGTTAGGTTAGGTTATATTACGTTATTGATGTATATAAATGTCCCACGGAGGCGAAGAGGCCAACTCGCCGGGAATGTTGTCAAATATTAACGACGAGATGTTAGGTTGGGTTAGGTTAGGTTATATTACGTTATTGATGTATATAAAGGTCCCACGGAGACGGAGAAGCCAACTCGCCAGGAATGTGGTCAAATATTACCGCCGAGATGTTAGATTGGGTTAGGCTAGCTTATATTATGTTATTGATGTATATAAAGGTCCCACGGAGACGTAGAGGCCAACTCGCCGGGAATGTTGTCAAATATTACCGACGAGATGTTAGGTTGGGTTAGGTTAGGTTATATTACGTTATTGATGTATATAAAGGTCCCACGGAGACATAGAGACCAACAAGACAGAAATGTGTTCAAATATTACCGCCGAGGTGTTAGGTTGGGTTAGGTTAGGTTATATTACGTTATTGATGTATATAAAGGTCCCACGGAGACGTAGAGGCCAACTCGCCGGGAATGTTGTCAAATATTAACGACGAGATGTTAGGTTGGGTTAGGTTAGGTTATATTACGTTATTGATGTATATAAAGGTCCCACGGAGACGGAGAAGCCAACTCGCCAGGAATGTGGTCAAATATTACCGCCGAGATGTTAGATTGGGTTAGGCTAGCTTATATTATGTTATTGATGTATATAAAGGTCCCACGGAGACGTAGAGGCCAACTCGCCGGGAATGTTGTCAAATATTACCGACGAGATGTTAGGTTGGGTTAGGTTAGCTTATATTATGTTATTGATGTATATAAAGGTCCCACGGAGACGTAGAGGCCAACAAGCCAGGAATGTGGTCAAATATTACCGCCAAGATGTTAGATTGAGATAGACTAGCTTATATTATGTTATTGATGTATATAAAGGTCCCACGGAGACGGAGAAGCCAACTCGCCAGGATTGTGGTCAAATATTACCGCCGAGATGTTAGGTTGGATTAAGTTAGGTTACATTACGTTATTGATGTATATAAAGGTCCCACGGAGTCATAGAGACCAACAAGACAGAAATGTGGTCAAATATTACCGCCGAGATGTTAGGTTGGCTTAGGTTAGGTTATAATACGTTATTGATGTATATGAAGGTCAAACGGAGACGTAGAGGCCAACTCGCTGGGAATGTTGTCAAATATTACCGACGAGATGTTAGGTTGGGTTAGGTTAGGTTATATTACGTTATTGATGTATATAAAGGTCCCACGGAGACATAGAGACCAACAAGACAGAAATGTGGTCAAATATTACCGCCGAGGTGTTAGGTTGGATTAGGTTAGGTTATATTACGTTATTGATGTATATAAAGGTCCCACGGAGACGGAGAAGCCAACTCGCCAGGAATGTTGCCAAATATTACCGCCGAGATGTTAGGCTGGGTTAGGTTAGGTTATATTACGTTATTGATGTATATAAATGTCCCACGGAGACGAAGAGGCCAACTCGCCAGGTATGTTTTCAAATATTACCGCCGAGATGTTAGATTGGTTTAGGTTAGGTTATATTACGTTATTGAAGTATATAAAGGTCCCACGGAGACGTAGAGGCCAACAAGCCAGGAATGTCGTCAAATATTACCGCCGAGATGTTAGATTGGGTTAGGCTAGCTTATATTATGTTATTGATGTATATAAAGGTCCCACGGAGACGTAGAGGCCAACAAGCCAGGAATGTGGTCAAATATTACCGCCAAGATGTTAGATTGAGATAGACTAGCTTATATTATGTTATTGATGTATATAAAGGTCCCACGGAGACGTAGAGGCCAACTCGCCAGGAATGTTGTCAAATATTACCGCCGAGATGATAGGTTGGGTTAGGTTAGGTTATAATACGTTATTGATGTATATGAAGGTCAAACGGAGACGTAGAGGCCAACTCGCCAGGAATGATGTCAAATATTACCGCCGAGATGTTTGGTTGGGTTAGGTTAGGTTACATTACGTTATTGATGTATATAAAGGTCCCACGGAGTCATAGAGACCAACAAGACAGAAATGTGGTCAAATATTACCGCCGAGATGTTAGGTTGGCTTAGGTTAGGTTATAATACGTTATTGATGTATATGAAGGTCAAACGGAGACGTAGAGGCCAACTCGCCAGGTATGTTTTCAAATATTACCGGCGAGATGTTAGGTTGGGTTAGGTTAGGATATATTACGTTATTGATGTATATAAAGGTCACACGGAGACATAGAGACCAACAAGACAGAAATGTGATCAAATATTACCGCCGAGATGTTAGGTTGGGTTAGGTTAGGTTATATTACGTTATTGATGTATATAAAGGTCCCACGGAGACGGAGAAGCCAACTCGCCAGGAATGTTGTCAATTATTACCGCCGAGATGTTAGGTTGGGTTAGGTTAGGTTATATTACGTTATTGATGTATACAAAGGTCCCACGGAGACGTAGAGGCCAACTCGCCAGGTAAATTTTCAAATATTACCGCCGAGATGTTAGGTTGGGTTAGGTTAGGTTATATTACGTTATTGATGTATATAAAGGTCCCACGGAGACGGAGAAGCCAACTCGCCAGGAATGTTGTCAAATATTACCGCCGAGATGTTAGGTTGGGTTAGGTTAGGTTATATTATGTTATTGATGTATATAAAGGTCCCACGGAGACGTAGAGGCCATCTCGCGAGGAATGTTGTCAAATATTACCGACGAGATGTTAGGTTGGGTTAGGTTAGGTTATATTACGTTATTGATGTATATAAAGGTCCCTCGGAGACATAGAGACCAACAAGACAGAAATGTGGTCAAATATTACCGCC
The DNA here is from genome assembly GCA_963969225.1 of Xylocopa violacea. Taxonomy (NCBI): domain Eukaryota; kingdom Metazoa; phylum Arthropoda; class Insecta; order Hymenoptera; family Apidae; genus Xylocopa; species Xylocopa violacea. Next base: position 60,612 of record CAXAJV010000735.1, on the reverse strand, counting down.
GAGATGTTAGGTTGGGTTAGGTTAGGTTATATTACGTTATTGATGTATATAAAGGTCCCACGGAGACATAGAGACCAACAAGACAGAAATGTGGTCAAATATTACCGCCGAGATGTTAGGTTGGTTTAGTTTAGGTTATATTACGTTATTGATGTATATAAAGGTCCCACGGAGACGGAGAAGCCAACTCGCCAGGAATGTTGTCAATTATTACCGCCGAGATGTTAGGTTGGGTTAGGTTAGGTTATATTACGTTATTGATGTATATAAAGGTCCCACGGAGACATAGAGACCAACAAGACAGAAATGTGGTCAAATATTACCGCCGAGATGTTAGGTTGGTTTAGTTTAGGTTATATTACGTTATTGATGTATATAAAGGTCCCACGGAGACGGAGAAGCCAACTCGCCAGGAATGTTGTCAATTATTACCGCCGAGATGTTAGGTTGGGTTAGGTTAGGTTATATTACGTTATTGATGTATATAAAGGTCCCACGGAGACATAGAGACCAACAAGACAGAAATGTGGTCAAATATTACCGCCGAGATGTTAGGTTGGTTTAGTTTAGGGTATATTACGTTATTGATGTATATAAAGGTCCCACGGAGACGGAGAAGCCAACTCGCCAGGAATGTTGTCAATTATTACCGCCGAGATGTTAGGTTGGGTTAGGTTAGGTTATATTACGTTATTGATGTATACAAAGGTCCCACGGAGACGAAGAGGCCAACTCGCCAGGTAAGTTTTCAAATATTACCGCCGAGATATTAGGTTGGATTAGGTTAGGTTATGTTACGTTATTGATGTATATAAAGGTCCCACGGAGACGGAGAAGCCAACTCGCCAGGAATGTTGTCAAATATTACCGCCGAGATGTTAGGTTGGGTTAGGTTAGGTTATATTACGTTATTGATGTATATTAAGGTCCCACGGAGTCATAGAGACCAACAAGACAGAAATGTGGTCGAATATTACCGCCGAGATGTTAGGTTGGGTTAGGTTAGGTTATATTACGTTATTGATGTATATAAAGGTCCCACGGAGACGGAGAAGCCAACTCGCCAGGAATGTTGTCAAATATTACCGCCGAGATGTTAGGTTGGGTTAGGTTAGGCTATATTACGTTATTGATGTATATAAATGACCCACGGAGACTTAGAATTCAACTCGCCAGGAATGTTTTCAAATATTAGCGCCGAGATGATGGGTTGGGTTAGGTTATGTTATATTACGCTATTGATGTATATAAAGGTCCCACGGAGACGTAAAGGCCAACAAGCCAGGAATGTGGTCAAATATTACCGCCGAGATGTTAGATTGGGTTAGGCTAGCTTATATTATGTTATTGATGTATATAAAGGTCCCACGGAGACGTAGAGGCCAACTCGCCAGGAATGTTGTCAAATATTACCGACGAGATGTTAGGTTGGGTTAGGTTAGGTTATATTACGTTATTGATGTATATAAAGGTCCCACGGAGCCATAGAGACCAACAAGACAGAAATGTGGTCAAATATTACCGCCGAGATGTTAGGTTGGGTTAGGTTAGGTTATATTACGTTATTGATGTATATAAAGGTCCCACGGAGACGGAGAAGCCAACTCGCCAGGAATGTTGTCAAATATTACCGCTGAGATGTTAGGTTGGGTTAGGTTAGGTTATATTACGTTATTGATGTATATAAATGTCCCACGGAGGCGAAGAGGCCAACTCGCCGGGAATGTTGTCAAATATTAACGACGAGATGTTAGGTTGGGTTAGGTTAGGTTATATTACGTTATTGATGTATATAAAGGTCCCACGGAGACGGAGAAGCCAACTCGCCAGGAATGTGGTCAAATATTACCGCCGAGATGTTAGATTGGGTTAGGCTAGCTTATATTATGTTATTGATGTATATAAAGGTCCCACGGAGACGTAGAGGCCAACTCGCCGGGAATGTTGTCAAATATTACCGACGAGATGTTAGGTTGGGTTAGGTTAGGTTATATTACGTTATTGATGTATATAAAGGTCCCACGGAGACATAGAGACCAACAAGACAGAAATGTGGTCAAATATTACCGCCGAGGTGTTAGGTTGGGTTAGGTTAGGTTATATTACGTTATTGATGTATATAAAGGTCCCACGGAGACGGAGAAGCCAACTCGCCAGGAATGTGGTCAAATATTACCGCCGAGATGTTAGGTTGGATTAAGTTAGGTTACATTACGTTATTGATGTATATAAAGGTCCCACGGAGTCATAGAGACCAACAAGACAGAAATGTGGTCAAATATTACCGCCGAGATGTTAGGTTGGCTTAGGTTAGGTTATAATACGTTATTGATGTATATGAAGGTCAAACGGAGACGTAGAGGCCAACTCGCTGGGAATGTTGTCAAATATTACCGACGAGATGTTAGGTTGGGTTAGGTTAGGTTATATTACGTTATTGATGTATATAAAGGTCCCACGGAGACATAGAGACCAACAAGACAGAAATGTGGTCAAATATTACCGCCGAGGTGTTAGGTTGGGTTAGGTTAGGTTATATTACGTTATTGATGTATATAAAGGTCCCACGGAGACGGAGAAGCCAACTCGCCAGGAATGTTGCCAAATACTACCGCCGAGATGTTAGGCTGGGTTAGGTTAGGTTATATTACGTTATTGATGTATATAAATGTCCCACGGAGACGAAGAGGCCAACTCGCCAGGTATGTTTTCAAATATTACCGCCGAGATGTTAGATTGGTTTAGGTTAGGTTATATTACGTTATTGAAGTATATAAAGGTCCCACGGAGACGTAGAGGCCAACAAGCCAGGAATGTCGTCAAATATTACCGCCGAGATGTTAGATTGGGTTAGGCTAGCTTATATTATGTTATTGATGTATATAAAGGTCCCACGGAGACGTAGAGGCCAACAAGCCAGGAATGTGGTCAAATATTACCGCCAAGATGTTAGATTGAGATAGACTAGCTTATATTATGTTATTGATGTATATAAAGGTCCCACGGAGACGTAGAGGCCAACTCGCCAGGAATGTTGTCAAATATTACCGCCGAGATGATAGGTTGGGTTAGGTTAGGTTATAATACGTTATTGATGTATATGAAGGTCAAACGGAGACGTAGAGGCCAACTCGCCAGGAATGATGTCAAATATTACCGCCGAGATGTTTGGTTGGGTTAGGTTAGGTTACATTACGTTATTGATGTATATAAAGGTCCCACGGAGTCATAGAGACCAACAAGACAGAAATGTGGTCAAATATTACCGCCGAGATGTTAGGTTGGCTTAGGTTAGGTTATAATACGTTATTGATGTATATGAAGGTCAAACGGAGACGTAGAGGCCAACTCGCCAGGTATGTTTTCAAATATTACCGGCGAGATGTTAGGTTGGGTTAGGTTAGGATATATTACGTTATTGATGTATATAAAGGTCACACGGAGACATAGAGACCAACAAGACAGAAATGTGATCAAATATTACCGCCGAGATGTTAGGTTGGGTTAGGTTAGGTTATATTACGTTATTGATGTATATAAAGGTCCCACGGAGACGGAGAAGCCAACTCGCCAGGAATGTTGTCAATTATTACCGCCGAGATGTTAGGTTGGGTTAGGTTAGGTTATATTACGTTATTGATGTATACAAAGGTCCCACGGAGACGTAGAGGCCAACTCGCCAGGTAAATTTTCAAATATTACCGCCGAGATGTTAGGTTGGGTTAGGTTAGGTTATATTACGTTATTGATGTATATAAAGGTCCCACGGAGACGGAGAAGCCAACTCGCCAGGAATGTTGTCAAATATTACCGCCGAGATGTTAGGTTGGGTTAGGTTAGGTTATATTATGTTATTGATGTATATAAAGGTCCCACGGAGACGTAGAGGCCAACTCGCGAGGAATGTTGTCAAATATTACCGACGAGATGTTAGGTTGCGTTAGGTTAGGTTATATTACGTTATTGATGTATATAAAGGTCCCACGGAGACGGAGAAGCCAACTCGCCAGGAATGTGGTCAAATATTACCGCCGAGATGTTAGATTGGGTTAGGCTAGCTTATATTATGTTATTGATGTATATAAAGGTCCCACGGAGACGTAGAGGCCAACTCGCCGGGAATGTTGTCAAATATTACCGACGAGATGTTAGGTTGGGTTAGGTTAGGTTATATTACGTTATTGATGTATATAAAGGTCCCACGGAGACATAGAGACCAACAAGACAGAAATGTGGTCAAATATTACCGCCGAGGTGTTAGGTTGGGTTAGGTTAGGTTATATTACGTTATTGATGTATATAAAGGTCCCACGGAGACGGAGAAGCCAACTCGCCAGGAATGTGGTCAAATATTACCGCCGAGATGTTAGGTTGGATTAAGTTAGGTTACATTACGTTATTGATGTATATAAAGGTCCCACGGAGTCATAGAGACCAACAAGACAGAAATGTGGTCAAATATTACCGCCGAGATGTTAGGTTGGCTTAGGTTAGGTTATAATACGTTATTGATGTATATGAAGGTCAAACGGAGACGTAGAGGCCAACTCGCTGGGAATGTTGTCAAATATTACCGACGAGATGTTAGGTTGGGTTAGGTTAGGTTATATTACGTTATTGATGTATATAAAGGTCCCACGGAGACATAGAGACCAACAAGACAGAAATGTGGTCAAATATTACCGCCGAGGTGTTAGGTTGGGTTAGGTTAGGTTATATTACGTTATTGATGTATATAAAGGTCCCACGGAGACGGAGAAGCCAACTCGCCAGGAATGTTGCCAAATATTACCGCCGAGATGTTAGGCTGGGTTAGGTTAGGTTATATTACGTTATTGATGTATATAAATGTCCCACGGAGACGAAGAGGCCAACTCGCCAGGTATGTTTTCAAATATTACCGCCGAGATGTTAGATTGGTTTAGGTTAGGTTATATTACGTTATTGAAGTATATAAAGGTCCCACGGAGACGTAGAGGCCAACAAGCCAGGAATGTCGTCAAATATTACCGCCAAGATGTTAGATTGAGATAGACTAGCTTATATTATGTTATTGATGTATATAAAGGTCCCACGGAGACGTAGAGGCCAACTCGCCAGGAATGTTGTCAAATATTACCGCCGAGATGATAGGTTGGGTTAGGTTAGGTTATAATACGTTATTGATGTATATGAAGGTCAAACGGAGACGTAGAGGCCAACTCGCCAGGAATGATGTCAAACATTACCGCCGAGATGTTTGGTTGGGTTAGGTTAGGTTACATTACGTTATTGATGTATATAAAGGTCCCACGGAGTCATAGAGACCAACAAGACAGAAATGTGGTCAAATATTACCGCCGAGATGTTAGGTTGGCTTAGGTTAGGTTATAATACGTTATTGATGTATATGAAGGTCAAACGGAGACGTAGAGGCCAACTCGCCAGGTATGTTTTCAAATATTACCGGCGAGATGTTAGGTTGGGTTAGGTTAGGATATATTACGTTATTGATGTATATAAAGGTCACACGGAGACATAGAGACCAACAAGACAGAAATGTGATCAAATATTACCGCCGAGATGTTAGGTTGGGTTAGGTTAGGTTATATTACGTTATTGATGTATATAAAGGTCCCACGGAGACGGAGAAGCCAACTCGCCAGGAATGTTGTCAATTATTACCGCCGAGATGTTAGGTTGGGTTAGGTTAGGTTATATTACGTTATTGATGTATACAAAGGTCCCACGGAGACGTAGAGGCCAACTCGCCAGGTAAATTTTCAAATATTACCGCCGAGATGTTAGGTTGGGTTAGGTTAGGTTATATTACGTTATTGATGTATATAAAGGTCCCACGGAGACGGAGAAGCCAACTCGCCAGGAATGTTGTCAAATATTACCGCCGAGATGTTAGGTTGGGTTAGGTTAGGTTATATTATGTTATTGATGTATATAAAGGTCCCACGGAGACGTAGAGGCCAACTCGCGAGGAATGTTGTCAAATATTACCGACGAGATGTTAGGTTGGGTTAGGTTAGGTTATATTACGTTATTGATGTATATAAAGGTCCCTCGGAGACATAGAGACCAACAAGACAGAAATGTGGTCAAATATTACCGCCGAGATGTTAGGTTGGGTTAGGTTAGGTTATATTACGTTATTGATGTATATAAAGGTCCCACGGAGACGGAGAAGCCAACGCGCCAGGAATGTTGTCAAATATTACCGCCGAGATGTTAGGTTGGGTTAGGTTAGGCTATATTACGTTATTGATGTATATAAATGACCCACGGAGACTTAGAATTCAACTCGCCAGGAATGTTTTCAAATATTAGCGCCGAGATGATGGGTTGGGTTAGGTTATGTTATATTACGTTATTGATGTATATAAAGGTCCAACGGAGACGTAAAGGCCAACAAGCCAGGAATGTGGTCAAATATTACCGCCGAGATGTTAGATTGGGTTAGGCTAGCTTATATTATGTTATTGATGTATATAAAGGTCCCACGGAGACGTAGAGGCCAACTCGCCAGGAATGTTGTCAAATATTACCGACGAGATGTTAGGTTGGGTTAGGTTAGGTTATATTACGTTATTGATGTATACAAAGGTCCCACGGAGACGAAGAGGCCAACTCGCCAGGTAAGTTTTCAAATATTACCGCCGAGATATTAGGTTGGATTAGGTTAGGTTATATTATGTTATTGATGTATATAAAGGTCCCACGGAGACGTAGAGGCCAACTCGCCAGGAATGTTGTCAAATATTACCGACGAGATGTTAGGTTGGGTTAGGTTAGGTTATATTACGTTATTGATGTATATAAAGGTCCCACGGAGACATAGAGACCAACAAGACAGAAATGTGGTCAAATAGTACCGCCGAGATGTTAGGTTGGTTTAGTTTAGGTTATATTACGTTATTGATGTATATAAAGGTCCCACGGAGACGGAGAAGCCAACTCGCCAGGAATGTTGTCAATTATTACCGCCGAGATGTTAGGTTGGGTTAGGTTAGGTTATATTACGTTATTGATGTATACAAAGGTCCCACGGAGACGAAGAGGCCAACTCGCCAGGTAAGTTTTCAAATATTACCGCCGAGATGATAGGTTGGGTTAGGTTAGGATGTAATACGTTATTGATGTATATGAAGGTCAAACGGAGACGTAGAGGCCAACTCGCCAGGAATGATGTCAAATATTACCGCCGAGATGTTAGGTTGGATTAAGTTAGGTTACATTACGTTATTGATGTATATAAAGGTCCCACGGAGTCATAGAGACCAACAAGACAGAAATGTGGTCAAATATTACCGCCGAGATGTTAGGTTGGCTTAGGTTAGGTTATAATACGTTATTGATGTATATGAAGGTCAAACGGAGACGTAGAGGCCAACTCGCCAGGTATGTTTTCAAATATTACCGGCGAGATGTTAGGTTGGGTTAGGTTAGGTTATATTACGTTATTGATGTATATAAAGGTCACACGGAGACATAGAGACCAACAAGACAGAAATGTGATCAAATATTACCGCCGAGATGTTAGGTTGGGTTAGGTTAGGTTATATTACGTTATTGATGTATATAAAGGTCCCACGGAGACGGAGAAGCCAACTCGCCAGGAATGTTGTCAATTATTACCGCGGAGATGTTAGGTTGGGTTAGGTTAGGTTATATTACGTTATTGATGTATACAAAGGTCCCACGGAGACGTAGAGGCCAACTCGCCAGGTAAATTTTCAAATATTACCGCCGAGATATTAGGTTGGATTAGGTTAGGTTATATTATGTTATTGATGTATATAAAGGTCCCACGGAGACGTAGAGGCCAACTCGCCAGGAATGTTGTCAAATATTACCGACGAGATGTTAGGTTGGGTTAGGTTAGGTTATATTACGTTATTGATGTATATAAAGGTCCCACGGAGACATAGAGACCAACAAGACAGAAATGTGGTCAAATAGTACCGCCGAGATGTTAGGTTGGTTTAGTTTAGGTTATATTACGTTATTGATGTATATAAAGGTCCCACGGAGACGGAGAAGCCAACTCGCCAGGAATGTTGTCAATTATTACCGCCGAGATGTTAGGTTGGGTTAGGTTAGGTTATATTACGTTATTGATGTATACAAAGGTCCCACGGAGACGAAGAGGCCAACTCGCCAGGTAAGTTTTCAAATATTACCGCCGAGATGATAGGTTGGGTTAGGTTAGGATGTAATACGTTATTGATGTATATGAAGGTCAAACGGAGACGTAGAGGCCAACTCGCCAGGAATGATGTCAAATATTACCGCCGAGATGTTAGGTTGGATTAAGTTAGGTTACATTACGTTATTGATGTATATAAAGGTCCCACGGAGTCATAGAGACCAACAAGACAGAAATGTGGTCAAATATTACCGCCGAGATGTTAGGTTGGCTTAGGTTAGGTTATAATACGTTATTGATGTATATGAAGGTCAAACGGAGACGTAGAGGCCAACTCGCCAGGTATGTTTTCAAATATTACCGGCGAGATGTTAGGTTGGGTTAGGTTAGGTTATATTACGTTATTGATGTATATAAAGGTCACACGGAGACATAGAGACCAACAAGACAGAAATGTGATCAAATATTACCGCCGAGATGTTAGGTTGGGTTAGGTTAGGTTATATTACGTTATTGATGTATATAAAGGTCCCACGGAGACGGAGAAGCCAACTCGCCAGGAATGTTGTCAATTATTACCGCGGAGATGTTAGGTTGGGTTAGGTTAGGTTATATTACGTTATTGATGTATACAAAGGTCCCACGGAGACGTAGAGGCCAACTCGCCAGGTAAATTTTCAAATATTACCGCCGAGATGTTAGGTTGGGTTAGGTTAGGTTATATTACGTTATTGATGTATATAAAGGTCCCACGGAGACGGAGAAGCCAACTCGCCAGGAATGTTGTCAAATATTACCGCCGAGATGTTAGGTTGGGTTAGGTTAGGTTATATTATGTTATTGATGTATATAAAGGTCCCACGGAGACGTAGAGGCCAACTCGCCAGGAATGTTGTCAAATATTACCGACGAGATGTTAGGTTGGGTTAGGTTAGGTTATATTACGTTATTGATGTATATAAAGGTCCCTCGGAGACATAGAGACCAACAAGACAGAAATGTGGTCAAATATTACCGCCGAGATGTTAGGTTGGGTTAGGTTAGGTTATATTACGTTATTGATGTATATAAAGGTCCCACGGAGACGGAGAAGCCAACTCGCCAGGAATGTTGTCAAATATTACCGCCGAGATGTTAGGTTGGGTTAGGTTAGGCTATATTACGTTATTGATGTATATAAATGACCCACGGAGACTTAGAATTCAACTCGCCAGGAATGTTTTCAAATATTAGCGCCGAGATGATGGGTTGGGTTAGGTTATGTTATATTACGTTATTGATGTATATAAAGGTCCCACGGAGACGTAAAGGCCAACAAGCCAGGAATGTGGTCAAATATTACCGCCGAGATGTTAGATTGGGTTAGGCTAGCTTATATTATGTTATTGATGTATATAAAGGTCCCACGGAGACGTAGAGGCCAACTCGCCAGGAATGTTGTCAAATATTACCGACGAGATGTTAGGTTGGGTTAGGTTAGGTTATATTACGTTATTGATGTATATAAAGGTCCCACGGAGACATAGAGACCAACAAGACAGAAATGTGGTCAAATATTACCGCCGAGATGTTAGGTTGGTTTAGTTTAGGTTATATTACGTTATTGATGTATATAAAGGTCCCACGGAGACGGAGAAGCCAACTCGCCAGGAATGTTGTCAATTATTACCGCCGAGATGTTAGGTTGGGTTAGGTTAGGTTATATTACGTTATTGATGTATATAAAGGTCCCACGGAGACATAGAGACCAACAAGACAGAAATGTGGTCAAATATTACCGCCGAGATGTTAGGTTGGTTTAGTTTAGGTTATATTACGTTATTGATGTATATAAAGGTCCCACGGAGACGGAGAAGCCAACTCGCCAGGAATGTTGTCAATTATTACCGCCGAGATGTTAGGTTGGGTTAGGTTAGGTTATATTACGTTATTGATGTATACAAAGGTCCCACGGAGACGTAGAGGCCAACTCGCCAGGTAAATTTTCAAATATTACCGCCGAGATGTTAGGTTGGGTTAGGTTAGGTTATATTACGTTATTGATGTATATAAAGGTCCCACGGAGACGGAGAAGCCAACTCGCCAGGAATGTTGTCAAATATTACCGCCGAGATGTTAGGTTGGGTTAGGTTAGGTTATATTACGTTATTGATGTATATAAAGGTCACACGGAGACATAGAGACCAACAAGACAGAAATGTGATCAAATATTACCGCCGAGATGTTAGGTTGGGTTAGGTTAGGTTATATTACGTTATTGATGTATATAAAGGTCCCACGGAGACGGAGAAGCCAACTCGCCAGGAATGTTGTCAATTATTACCGCGGAGATGTTAGGTTGGGTTAGGTTAGGTTATATTACGTTATTGATGTATACAAAGGTCCCACGGAGACGTAGAGGCCAACTCGCCAGGTAAATTTTCAAATATTACCGCCGAGATGTTAGGTTGGGTTAGGTTAGGTTATATTACGTTATTGATGTATATAAAGGTCCCACGGAGACGGAGAAGCCAACTCGCCAGGAATGTTGTCAAATATTACCGCCGAGATGTTAGGTTGGGTTAGGTTAGGTTATATTATGTTATTGATGTATATAAAGGTCCCACGGAGACGTAGAGGCCAACTCGCCAGGAATGTTGTCAAATATTACCGACGAGATGTTAGGTTGGGTTAGGTTAGGTTATATTACGTTATTGATGTATATAAAGGTCCCTCGGAGACATAGAGACCAACAAGACAGAAATGTGGTCAAATATTACCGCCGAGATGTTAGATTGGGTTAGGCTAGCTTATATTATGTTATTGATGTATATAAAGGTCCCACGGAGACGTAGAGGCCAACTCGCCAGGAATGTTGTCAAATATTACCGACGAGATGTTAGGTTGGGTTAGGTTAGGTTATATTACGTTATTGATGTATATAAAGGTCCCACGGAGACATAGAGACCAACAAGACAGAAATGTGGTCTAATATTACCGCCGAGATGTTAGGTTGGTTTAGTTTAGGTTATATTACGTTATTGATGTATATAAAGGTCCCACGGAGACGGAGAAGCCAACTCGCCAGGAATGTTGTCAATTATTACCGCCGAGATGTTAGGTTGGGTTAGGTTAGGTTATATTACGTTATTGATGTATATAAAGGTCCCACGGAGACATAGAGACCAACAAGACAGAAATGTGGTCAAATATTACCGCCGAGATGTTAGGTTGGTTTAGTTTAGGTTATATTACGTTATTGATGTATATAAAGGTCCCACGGAGACGGAGAAGCCAACTCGCCAGGAATGTTGTCAATTATTACCGCCGAGATGTTAGGTTGGGTTAGGTTAGGTTATATTACGTTATTGATGTATACAAAGGTCCCACGGAGACGTAGAGGCCAACTCGCCAGGTAAATTTTCAAATATTACCGCCGAGATGTTAGGTTGGGTTAGGTTAGGTTATATTACGTTATTGATGTATATAAAGGTCCCACGGAGACGGAGAAGCCAACTCGCCAGGAATGTTGTCAAATATTACCGCCGAGATGTTAGGTTGGGTTAGGTTAGGTTATATTACGTTATTGATGTATATAAAGGTCACACGGAGACATAGAGACCAACAAGACAGAAATGTGATCAAATATTACCGCCGAGATGTTAGGTTGGGTTAGGTTAGGTTATATTACGTTATTGATGTATATAAAGGTCCCACGGAGACGGAGAAGCCAACTCGCCAGGAATGTTGTCAATTATTACCGCGGAGATGTTAGGTTGGGTTAGGTTAGGTTATATTACGTTATTGATGTATACAAAGGTCCCACGGAGACGTAGAGGCCAACTCGCCAGGTAAATTTTCAAATATTACCGCCGAGATGTTAGGTTGGGTTAGGTTAGGTTATATTACGTTATTGATGTATATAAAGGTCCCACGGAGACGGAGAAGCCAACTCGCCAGGAATGTTGTCAAATATTACCGCCGAGATGTTAGGTTGGGTTAGGTTAGGTTATATTATGTTATTGATGTATATAAAGGTCCCACGGAGACGTAGAGGCCAACTCGCCAGGAATGTTGTCAAATATTACCGACGAGATGTTAGGTTGGGTTAGGTTAGGTTATATTACGTTATTGATGTATATAAAGGTCCCTCGGAGACATAGAGACCAACAAGACAGAAATGTGGTCAAATATTACCGCCGAGATGTTAGGTTGGGTTAGGTTAGGTTATATTACGTTATTGATGTATATAAAGGTCCCACGGAGACGGAGAAGCCAACTCGCCAGGAATGTTGTCAAATATTACCGCCGAGATGTTAGGTTGGGTTAGGTTAGGCTATATTACGTTATTGATGTATATAAATGACCCACGGAGACTTAGAATTCAACTCGCCAGGAATGTTTTCAAATATTAGCGCCGAGATGATGGGTTGGGTTAGGTTATGTTATATTACGTTATTGATGTATATAAAGGTCCCACGGAGACGTAAAGGCCAACAAGCCAGGAATGTGGTCAAATATTACCGCCGAGATGTTAGATTGGGTTAGGCTAGCTTATATTATGTTATTGATGTATATAAAGGTCCCACGGAGACGTAGAGGCCAACTCGCCAGGAATGTTGTCAAATATTACCGACGAGATGTTAGGTTGGGTTAGGTTAGGTTATATTACGTTATTGATGTATATAAAGGTCCCACGGAGACATAGAGACCAACAAGACAGAAATGTGGTCAAATATTACCGCCGAGATGTTAGGTTGGTTTAGTTTAGGTTATATTACGTTATTGATGTATATAAAGGTCCCACGGAGACGGAGAAGCCAACTCGCCAGGAATGTTGTCAATTATTACCGCCGAGATGTTAGGTTGGGTTAGGTTAGGTTATATTACGTTATTGATGTATATAAAGGTCCCACGGAGACATAGAGACCAACAAGACAGAAATGTGGTCAAATATTACCGCCGAGATGTTAGGTTGGTTTAGTTTAGGTTATATTACGTTATTGATGTATATAAAGGTCCCACGGAGACGGAGAAGCCAACTCGCCAGGAATGTTGTCAATTATTACCGCCGAGATGTTAGGTTGGGTTAGGTTAGGTTATATTACGTTATTGATGTATACAAAGGTCCCACGGAGACGTAGAGGCCAACTCGCCAGGTAAATTTTCAAATATTACCGCCGAGATGTTAGGTTGGGTTAGGTTAGGTTATATTACGTTATTGATGTATATAAAGGTCCCACGGAGACGGAGAAGCCAACTCGCCAGGAATGTTGTCAAATATTACCGCCGAGATGTTAGGTTGGGTTAGGTTAGGTTATATTATGTTATTGATGTATATAAAGGTCCCACGGAGACGTAGAGGCCAACTCGCGAGGAATGTTGTCAAATATTACCGACGAGATGTTAGGTTGGGTTAGGTTAGGTTATATTACGTTATTGATGTATATAAAGGTCCCTCGGAGACATAGAGACCAACAAGACAGAAATGTGGTCAAATATTACCGCCGAGATGTTAGGTTGGGTTAGGTTAGGTTATATTACGTTATTGATGTATATAAAGGTCCCACGGAGACGGAGAAGCCAACGCGCCAGGAATGTTGTCAAATATTACCGCCGAGATGTTAGGTTGGGTTAGGTTAGGCTATATTACGTTATTGATGTATATAAATGACCCACGGAGACTTAGAATTCAACTCGCCAGGAATGTTTTCAAATATTAGCGCCGAGATGATGGGTTGGGTTAGGTTATGTTATATTACGTTATTGATGTATATAAAGGTCCAACGGAGACGTAAAGGCCAACAAGCCAGGAATGTGGTCAAATATTACCGCCGAGATGTTAGATTGGGTTAGGCTAGCTTATATTATGTTATTGATGTATATAAAGGTCCCACGGAGACGTAGAGGCCAACTCGCCAGGAATGTTGTCAAATATTACCGACGAGATGTTAGGTTGGGTTAGGTTAGGTTATATTACGTTATTGATGTATACAAAGGTCCCACGGAGACGAAGAGGCCAACTCGCCAGGTAAGTTTTCAAATATTACCGCCGAGATATTAGGTTGGATTAGGTTAGGTTATATTATGTTATTGATGTATATAAAGGTCCCACGGAGACGTAGAGGCCAACTCGCCAGGAATGTTGTCAAATATTACCGACGAGATGTTAGGTTGGGTTAGGTTAGGTTATATTACGTTATTGATGTATATAAAGGTCCCACGGAGACATAGAGACCAACAAGACAGAAATGTGGTCAAATATTACCGCCGAGATGTTAGGTTGGTTTAGTTTAGGTTATATTACGTTATTGATGTATATAAAGGTCCCACGGAGACGGAGAAGCCAACTCGCCAGGAATGTTGTCAATTATTACCGCCGAGATGTTAGGTTGGGTTAGGTTAGGTTATATTACGTTATTGATGTATACAAAGGTCCCACGGAGACGAAGAGGCCAACTCGCCAGGTAAGTTTTCAAATATTACCGCCGAGATGATAGGTTGGGTTAGGTTAGGATGTAATACGTTATTGATGTATATGAAGGTCAAACGGAGACGTAGAGGCCAACTCGCCAGGAATGATGTCAAATATTACCGCCGAGATGTTAGGTTGGATTAAGTTAGGTTACATTACGTTATTGATGTATATAAAGGTCCCACGGAGTCATAGAGACCAACAAGACAGAAATGTGGTCAAATATTACCGCCGAGATGTTAGGTTGGCTTAGGTTAGGTTATAATACGTTATTGATGTATATGAAGGTCAAACGGAGACGTAGAGGCCAACTCGCCAGGTATGTTTTCAAATATTACCGGCGAGATGTTAGGTTGGGTTAGGTTAGGTTATATTACGTTATTGATGTATATAAAGGTCACACGGAGACATAGAGACCAACAAGACAGAAATGTGATCAAATATTACCGCCGAGATGTTAGGTTGGGTTAGGTTAGGTTATATTACGTTATTGATGTATATAAAGGTCCCACGGAGACGGAGAAGCCAACTCGCCAGGAATGTTGTCAATTATTACCGCGGAGATGTTAGGTTGGGTTAGGTTAGGTTATATTACGTTATTGATGTATACAAAGGTCCCACGGAGACGTAGAGGCCAACTCGCCAGGTAAATTTTCAAATATTACCGCCGAGATGTTAGGTTGGGTTAGGTTAGGTTATATTACGTTATTGATGTATATAAAGGTCCCACGGAGACGGAGAAGCCAACTCGCCAGGAATGTTGTCAAATATTACCGCCGAGATGTTAGGTTGGGTTAGGTTAGGTTATATTATGTTATTGATGTATATAAAGGTCCCACGGAGACGTAGAGGCCAACTCGCCAGGAATGTTGTCAAATATTACCGACGAGATGTTAGGTTGGGTTAGGTTAGGTTATATTACGTTATTGATGTATATAAAGGTCCCTCGGAGACATAGAGACCAACAAGACAGAAATGTGGTCAAATATTACCGCCGAGATGTTAGGTTGGGTTAGGTTAGGTTATATTACGTTATTGATGTATATAAAGGTCCCACGGAGACGGAGAAGCCAACTCGCCAGGAATGTTGTCAAATATTACCGCCGAGATGTTAGGTTGGGTTAGGTTAGGCTATATTACGTTATTGATGTATATAAATGACCCACGGAGACTTAGAATTCAACTCGCCAGGAATGTTTTCAAATATTAGCGCCGAGATGATGGGTTGGGTTAGGTTATGTTATATTACGTTATTGATGTATATAAAGGTCCCACGGAGACGTAAAGGCCAACAAGCCAGGAATGTGGTCAAATATTACCGCCGAGATGTTAGATTGGGTTAGGCTAGCTTATATTATGTTATTGATGTATATAAAGGTCCCACGGAGACGTAGAGGCCAACTCGCCAGGAATGTTGTCAAATATTACCGACGAGATGTTAGGTTGGGTTAGGTTAGGTTATATTACGTTATTGATGTATATAAAGGTCCCACGGAGACATAGAGACCAACAAGACAGAAATGTGGTCAAATATTACCGCCGAGATGTTAGGTTGGTTTAGTTTAGGTTATATTACGTTATTGATGTATATAAAGGTCCCACGGAGACGGAGAAGCCAACTCGCCAGGAATGTTGTCAATTATTACCGCCGAGATGTTAGGTTGGGTTAGGTTAGGTTATATTACGTTATTGATGTATATAAAGGTCCCACGGAGACATAGAGACCAACAAGACAGAAATGTGGTCATATATTACCGCCGAGATATTAGGTTGGATTAGGTTAGGTTATGTTACGTTATTGATGTATATAAAGGTCCCACGGAGACGGAGAAGCCAATTCGCCAGGAATGTTGTCAAATATTACCGCCGAGATGTTAGGTTGGGTTAGGTTAGGTTATATTACGTTATTGATGTATATTAAGGTCCCACGGAGTCATAGAGACCAACAAGACAGAAATGTGGTCGAATATTACCGCCGAGATGTTAGGTTGGGTTAGGTTAGGTTATATTACGTTATTGATGTATATAAAGGTCCCACGGAGACGGAGAAGCCAACTCGCCAGGAATGTTGTCAAATATTACCGCCGAGATGTTAGGTTGGGTTAGGTTAGGCTATATTACGTTATTGATGTATATAAATGACCCACGGAGACTTAGAATTCAACTCGCCAGGAATGTTTTCAAATATTAGCGCCGAGATGATGGGTTGGGTTAGGTTATGTTATATTACGCTATTGATGTATATAAAGGTCCCACGGAGACGTAAAGGCCAACAAGCCAGGAATGTGGTCAAATATTACCGCCGAGATGTTAGATTGGGTTAGGCTAGCTTATATTATGTTATTGATGTATATAAAGGTCCCACGGAGACGTAGAGGCCAACTCGCCAGGAATGTTGTCAAATATTACCGACGAGATGTTAGGTTGGGTTAGGTTAGGTTATATTACGTTATTGATGTATATAAAGGTCCCACGGAGCCATAGAGACCAACAAGACAGAAATGTGGTCAAATATTACCGCCGAGATGTTAGGTTGGGTTAGGTTAGGTTATATTACGTTATTGATGTATATGAAGGTCCCACGGAGACGGAGAAGCCAACTCGCCAGGAATGTTGTCAAATATTACCGCCGAGATGTTAGGTTGGGTTAGGTTAGGTTATATTACGTTATTGATGTATATAAATGTCCCACGGAGGCGAAGAGGCCAACTCGCCGGGAATGTTGTCAAATATTAACGACGAGATGTTAGGTTGGGTTAGGTTAGGTTATATTACGTTATTGATGTATATAAAGGTCCCACGGAGACGGAGAAGCCAACTCGCCAGGAATGTGGTCAAATATTACCGCCGAGATGTTAGATTGGGTTAGGCTAGCTTATACTATGTTATTGATGTATATAAAGGTCCCACGGAGACGTAGAGGCCAACTCGCCGGGAATGTTGTCAAATATTACCGACGAGATGTTAGGTTGGGTTAGGTTAGGTTATATTACGTTATTGATGTATATAAAGGTCCCACGGAGACATAGAGACCAACAAGACAGAAATGTGGTCAAATATTACCGCCGAGGTGTTAGGTTGGGTTAGGTTAGGTTATATTACGTTATTGATGTATATAAAGGTCCCACGGAGACGGAGAAGCCAACTCGCCAGGAATGTTGTCAATTATTACCGCCGAGATGTTAGGTTGGGTTAGGTTAGGTTATATTACGTTATTGATGTATACAAAGGTCCCACGGAGACATAGAGACCAACAAGACAGAAATGTGGTCAAATATTACCGCCGAGGTGTTAGGTTGGGTTAGGTTAGGTTATATTACGTTATTGAAGTATATAAAGGTCCCACGGAGACGTAGAGGCCAACAAGCCAGGAATGTCGTCAAATATTACCGCCGAGATGTTAGATTGGGTTAGGCTAGCTTATATTATGTTATTGATGTATATAAAGGTCCCACGGAGACGTAGAGGCCAACAAGCCAGGAATGTGGTCAAATATTACCGCCAAGATGTTAGATTGAGATAGACTAGCTTATATTATGTTATTGATGTATATAAAGGTCCCACGGAGACGTAGAGGCCAACTCGCCAGGAATGTTGTCAAATATTACCGCCGAGATGATAGGTTGGGTTAGGTTAGGTTATAATACGTTATTGATGTATATGAAGGTCAAACGGAGACGTAGAGGCCAACTCGCCAGGAATGATGTCAAATATTACCGCCGAGATGTTTGGTTGGGTTAGGTTAGGTTACATTACGTTATTGATGTATATAAAGGTCCCACGGAGTCATAGAGACCAACAAGACAGAAATGTGGTCAAATATTACCGCCGAGATGTTAGGTTGGCTTAGGTTAGGTTATAATACGTTATTGATGTATATGAAGGTCAAACGGAGACGTAGAGGCCAACTCGCCAGGTATGTTTTCAAATATTACCGGCGAGATGTTAGGTTGGGTTAGGTTAGGATATATTACGTTATTGATGTATATAAAGGTCACACGGAGACATAGAGACCAACAAGACAGAAATGTGATCAAATATTACCGCCGAGATGTTAGGTTGGGTTAGGTTAGGTTATATTACGTTATTGATGTATATAAAGGTCCCACGGAGACGGAGAAGCCAACTCGCCAGGAATGTTGTCAATTATTACCGCCGAGATGTTAGGTTGGGTTAGGTTAGGTTATATTACGTTATTGATGTATACAAAGGTCCCACGGAGACGTAGAGGCCAACTCGCCAGGTAAATTTTCAAATATTACCGCCGAGATGTTAGGTTGGGTTAGGTTAGGTTATATTACGTTATTGATGTATATAAAGGTCCCACGGAGACGGAGAAGCCAACTCGCCAGGAATGTTGTCAAATATTACCGCCGAGATGTTAGGTTGGGTTAGGTTAGGTTATATTATGTTATTGATGTATATAAAGGTCCCACGGAGACGTAGAGGCCAACTCGCGAGGAATGTTGTCAAATATTACCGACGAGATGTTAGGTTGGGTTAGGTTAGGTTATATTACGTTATTGATGTATATAAAGGTCCCTCGGAGACATAGAGACCAACAAGACAGAAATGTGGTCAAATATTACCGCCGAGATGTTAGGTTGGGTTAGGTTAGGTTATATTACGTTATTGATGTATATAAAGGTCCCACGGAGACGGAGAAGCCAACTCGCCAGGAATGTTGATAAATATTACCGCCGAGATGTTAGGTTGGGTTAGGTTAGGCTATATTACGTTATTGATGTATATAAATGACCCACGGAGACTTAGAATTCAACTCGCCAGGAATGTTTTCAAATATTAGCGCCGAGATGATGGGTTGGGTTAGGTTATGTTATATTACGTTATTGATGTATATAAAGGTCCAACGGAGACGTAAAGGCCAACAAGCCAGGAATGTGGTCAAATATTACCGCCGAGATGTTAGATTGGGTTAGGCTAGCTTATATTATGTTATTGATGTATATAAAGGTCCCACGGAGACGTAGAGGCCAACTCGCCAGGAATGTTGTCAAATATTACCGACGAGATGTTAGGTTGGGTTAGGTTAGGTTATATTACGTTATTGATGTATATAAAGGTCCCACGGAGACATAGAGACCAACAAGACAGAAATGTGGTCAAATATTACCGCCGAGATGTTAGGTTGGTTTAGTTTAGGTTATATTACGTTATTGATGTATATAAAGGTCCCACGGAGACGGAGAAGCCAACTCGCCAGGAATGTTGTCAATTATTACCGCCGAGATGTTAGGTTGGGTTAGGTTAGGTTATATTACGTTATTGATGTATACAAAGGTCCCACGGAGACGAAGAGGCCAACTCGCCAGGTAAGTTTTCAAACATTACCGCCGAGATATTAGGTTGGATTAGGTTAGGTTATGTTACGTTATTGATGTATATAAAGGTCCCACGGAGACGGAGAAGCCAACTCGCCAGGAATGTTGTCAAATATTACCGCCGAGATGTTAGGTTGGGTTAGGTTAGGTTATATTACGTTATTGATGTATATTAAGGTCCCACGGAGTCATAGAGACCAACAAGACAGAAATGTGGTCGAATATTACCGCCGAGATGTTAGGTTGGGTTAGGTTAGGTTATATTACGTTATTGATGTATATAAAGGTCCCACGGAGACGGAGAAGCCAACTCGCCAGGAATGTTGTCAAATATTACCGCCGAGATGTTAGGTTGGGTTAGGTTAGGCTATATTACGTTATTGATGTATATAAATGACCCACGGAGACTTAGAATTCAACTCGCCAGGAATGTTTTCAAATATTAGCGCCGAGATGATGGGTTGGGTTAGGTTATGTTATATTACGTTATTGATGTATATAAAGGTCCCACGGAGACGTAAAGGCCAACAAGCCAGGAATGTGGTCAAATATTACCGCCGAGATGTTAGATTGGGTTAGGCTAGCTTATATTATGTTATTGATGTATATAAAGGTCCCACGGAGACGTAGAGGCCAACTCGCCAGGAATGTTGTCAAATATTACCGACGAGATGTTACGTTGGGTTAGGTTAGGTTATATTACGTAATTGATGTATATAAAGGTCCCACGGAGCCATAGAGACCAACAAGACAGAAATGTGGTCAAATATTACCGCCGAGATGTTAGGTTGGGTTAGGTTAGGTTATATTACGTTATTGATGTATATAAAGGTCCCACGGAGACGGAGAAGCCAACTCGCCAGGAATGTTGTCAAATATTACCGCCGAGATGTTAGGTTGGGTTAGGTTAGGTTATATTACGTTATTGATGTATATAAATGTCCCACGGAGACGGAGAAGCCAACTCGCCAGGAATGTTGTCAAATATTACCGCCGAGATGTTAGGTTGGGTTAGGTTAGGTTATATTACGTTATTGATGTATATAAATGTCCCACGGAGGCGAAGAGGCCAACTCGCCGGGAATGTTGTCAAATATTAACGACGAGATGTTAGGTTGGGTTAGGTTAGGTTATATTACGTTATTGATGTATATAAAGGTCCCACGGAGACATAGAGACCAACAAGACAGAAATGTGGTCAAATATTACCGCCGAGACGTTAGGTTGGGTTAGGTTAGGTTATATTACGTTATTGATGTATATAAAGGTCCCACGGAGACGGAGAAGCCAACTCGCCAGGAATGTGGTCAAATATTACCGCCGAGATGTTAGATTGGGTTAGGCTAGCTTATATTATGTTATTGATGTATATAAAGGTCCCACGGAGACGTAGAGGCCAACTCGCCGGGAATGTTGTCAAATATTACCGACGAGATGTTAGGTTGGGTTAGGTTAGGTTATATTACGTTATTGATGTATATAAAGGTCCCACGGAGACATAGAGACCAACAAGACAGAAATGTGGTCAAATATTACCGCCGAGGTGTTAGGTTGGGTTAGGTTAGGTTATATTACGTTATTGATGTATATAAAGGTCCCACGGAGACGTAGAGGCCAACTCGCCATGAATGTTGTCAAATATTACCGCCGAGATGATAGGTTGGGTTAGGTTAGGATGTAATACGTTATTGATGTATATGAAGGTCAAACGGAGACGTAGAGGCCAACTCGCCAGGAATGATGTCAAATATTACCGCCGAGATGTTAGGTTGGATTAAGTTAGGTTACATTACGTTATTGATGTATATAAAGGTCCCACGGAGTCATAGAGACCAACAAGACAGAAATGTGGTCAAATATTACCGCCGAGATGTTAGGTTGGCTTAGGTTAGGTTATAATACGTTATTGATGTATATGAAGGTCAAACGGAGACGTAGAGGCCAACTCGCCAGGTATGTTTTCAAATATTACCGGCGAGATGTTAGGTTGGGTTAGGTTAGGTTATATTACGTTATTGATGTATATAAAGGTCACACGGAGACATAGAGACCAACAAGACAGAAATGTGATCAAATATTACCGCCGAGATGTTAGGTTGGGTTAGGTTAGGTTATATTACGTTATTGATGTATATAAAGGTCCCACGGAGACGGAGAAGCCAACTCGCCAGGAATGTTGTCAATTATTACCGCCGAGATGTTAGGTTGGGTTAGGTTAGGTTATATTACGTTATTGATGTATACAAAGGTCCCACGGAGACGTAGAGGCCAACTCGCCAGGTAAATTTTCAAATATTACCGCCGAGATGTTAGGTTGGGTTAGGTTAGGTTATATTACGTTATTGATGTATATAAAGGTCCCACGGAGACGGAGAAGCCAACTCGCCAGGAATGTTGTCAAATATTACCGCCGAGATGTTAGGTTGGGTTAGGTTAGGTTATATTACGTTATTGATGTATATAAAGGTCACACGGAGACGTAGAGTTCAACTCGCCAGAAATGTTTTCAAATATTAGCGCCGAGATGATGGGTTGGGTTAGGTTAGTTTATATTACGTTATTGATGTATATAAAGGTCCCACGGAGACATAGAGACCAACAAGACAGAAATGTGGTCAAATATTACCGCCGATATGTTAGGTTGGGTTAGGTTAGGTTATATTACGTTATTGATGTATATAAAGGTCCCACGGAGACGTAGAGGCCAACTCAACAGGAATGTTATCAAATATTACCGCCGAGATGATAGGTTGGGTTAGGTTAGGTTATATTACGTTATTGAAGTATATAAAGGTCCCACGGAGACGTAAAGGCCGACAAGCCAGGAATGTGGTCAAATATTACCGCCGAGATGTTAGATTGGGTTAGGCTAGCTTATATTATGTTATTGATGTATATAAAGGTCCCACGGAGACGTAGAGGCCAACTCGCCGGGAATGTTGTCAAATATTAACGACGAGATGTTAGGTTGGGTTAGGTTAGGTTATATTACGTTATTGATGTATATAAAGGTCCCACGGAGACGTAGAGGCCAACAAGCCAGGAATGTGGTCAAATATTACCGCCGAGATGTTAGATTGGGTTAGGCTAGCTTATATTATGTTATTGATGTATATAAGGGTCCCACGGAGACGTAGAGGCCAACTCGCCGGGAATGTTGTCAAATATTAACGACGAGATGTTAGGTTGGGTTAGGTTAGGTTATACTACGTTATTGATGTATATAAAGGTCCCACGGAGACATAGAGACCAACAAGACAGAAATGTGGTCAAATATTACCGCCGAGACGTTAGGTTGGGTTAGGTTAGGTTATATTACGTTATTGATGTATATAAAGGTCCCACGGAGACGGAGAAGCCAACTCGCCAGGAATGTTGTCAAATATTACCGCCGAGATGTTAGGTTGGGTTAGGTTAGGCTATATTACGTTATTGATGTATATAAACGTCCCACGGGGACTTAGAGTTCAACTCGCCAGGAATGTTTTCAAATACTAGCGCCGAGATGATGGGTTGGGTTAGGTTAGGTTATATTACGTTATTGATGTATATAAAGGTCCCACGGGGACGTAAAGGCCAACAAGCCAGGAATGTGGTCAAATATTACCGCCGAGATGTTAGATTGGGTTAGGCTAGCTTATATTATGTTATTGATGTATATAAAGGTCCCACGGAGACGTAGAGGCCAACTCGCCAGGAATGTTGTCAAATATTACCGACGAGATGTTAGGTTGGGTTAGGTTAGGTTATATTACGTTATTGATGTATATAAAGGTCCCACGGAGACATAGAGACCAACAAGACAGAAATGTGGTCAAATATTACCGCCGAGATGTTAGGTTGGTTTAGTTTAGGTTATATTACGTTATTGATGTATATAAAGGTCCCACGGAGACGGAGAAGCCAACTCGCCAGGAATGTTGTCAATTATTACCGCCGAGATGTTAGGTTGGGTTAGGTTAGGTTATATTACGTTATTGATGTATACAAAGGTCCCACGGAGACGAAGAGGCCAACTCGCCAGGTAAGTTTTCAAATATTACCGCCGAGATATTAGGTTGGATTAGGTTAGGTTATGTTACGTTATTGATGTATATAAAGGTCCCACGGAGACGGAGAAGCCAACTCGCCAGGAATGTTGTCAAATATTACCGCCGAGATGTTAGGTTGGGTTAGGTTAGGTTATATTACGTTATTGATGTATATTAAGGTCCCACGGAGTCATAGAGACCAACAAGACAGAAATGTGGTCGAATATTACCGCCGAGATGTTAGGTTGGGTTAGGTTAGGTTATATTACGTTATTGATGTATATAACGGTCCCACGGAGACGGAGAAGCCAACTCGCCAGGAATGTTGTCAAATATTACCGCCGAGATGTTAGGTTGGGTTAGGTTAGGCTATATTACGTTATTGATGTATATAAATGACCCACGGAGACTTAGAATTCAACTCGCCAGGAATGTTTTCAAATATTAGCGCCGAGATGATGGGTTGGGTTAGGTTATGTTATATTACGTTATTGATGTATATAAAGGTCCCACGGAGACGTAAAGGCCAACAAGCCAGGAATGTGGTCAAATATTACCGCCGAGATGTTAGATTGGGTTAGGCTAGCTTATATTATGTTATTGATGTATATAAAGGTCCCACGGAGACGTAGAGGCCAACTCGCCAGGAATGTTGTCAAATATTACCGACGAGATGTTAGGTTGGGTTAGGTTAGGTTATATTACGTTATTGATGTATATAAAGGTCCCACGGAGACATAGAGACCAACAAGACAGAAATGTGGTCAAATATTACCGCCGAGACGTTAGGTTGGGTTAGGTTAGGTTATATTACGTTATTGATGTATATAAAGGTCCCACGGAGACGGAGAAGCCAACTCGCCAGGAATGTTGTCAAATATTACCGCCGAGATGTTAGGTTGGGTTAGGTTAGGCTATATTACGTTATTGATGTATATAAACGTCCCACGGGGACTTAGAGTTCAACTCGCCAGGAATGTTTTCAAATATTAGCGCCGAGATGATGGGTTGGGTTAGGTTAGGTTATATTACGTTATTGATGTATATAAAGGTCCCACGGGGACGTAAAGGCCAACAAGCCAGGAATGTGGTCAAATATTACCGCCGAGATGTTAGATTGGGTTAGGCTAGCTTATATTATGTTATTGATGTATATAAAGGTCCCACGGAGACGTAGAGGCCAACTCGCCAGGAATGTTGTCAAATATTACCGACGAGATGTTAGGTTGGGTTAGGTTAGGTTATATTACGTTATTGATGTATATAAAGGTCCCACGGAGACATAGAGACCAACAAGACAGAAATGTGGTCAAATATTACCGCCGAGATGTTAGGTTGGGTTAGGTTAGGTTATATTACGTTATTGATGTATATAAAGGTCCCACGGAGACGGAGAAGCCAACTCGCCAGGAATGTTGTCAAATATTACCGCCGAGATGTTAGGTTGGGTTAGGTTAGGTTATATTACGTTATTGATGTATATAAATGTCCCACGGAGACGAAGAGGCCAACTCGCCGGGAATGTTGTCAAATATTAACGACGAGATGTTAGGTTGGGTTAGGTTAGGTTATATTACGTTATTGATGTATATAAAGGTCCCACGGAGACATAGAGACCAACAAGACAGAAATGTGGTCAAATATTACCGCCGAGACGTTAGGTTGGGTTAGGTTAGGTTATATTACGTTATTGATGTATATAAAGGTCCCACGGAGACGGAGAAGCCAACTCGCCAGGAGTGTTGTCAAATATTACCGCCGAGATGTTAGGTTGGGTTAGGTTAGGCTATATTACGTTATTGATGTATATAAACGTCCCACGGAGACTTAGAGTTCAACTCGCCAGGAATGTTTTCAAATATTAGCGCCGAGATGATGGGTTGGGTTAGGTTAGGTTATATTACGTTATTGATGTATATAAAGGTCCCACGGAGACGTAGAGGCCAACTCGCCATGAATGTTGTCAAATTTTAGCGCCGAGATGATAGGTTGGGTTAGGTTAGGTTATATTACGTTATTGATGTATATAAAGGTCCCACGGAGACATAGAGGCCAACTCGCCAGGAATGTTGTCAAATATTACGGCCGAGATGCTAGATTGGGTTAGGTTAGGTTATATTACGTTATTGAAGCATATAAACGTCCCACGGAGACGTAGAGGCCAACAAGCCAGGAATGTGGTCAAATATTACCAACGAGATGTTAGGTTGGGTTAGGTTAGGTTATAATACGTTATTGATGTATATGAAGGTCAAACGGAGACATAGAGACCAACAAGACAGAAATGTTGTCAAATATTACCGCCGAGATGTTAGGTTGGGTTAGGTTAGGTTATATTACGTTATTGAAGCATATAAAGGTCCCACGGAGACGTAGAGGCCAACAAGCCAGGAATGTGGTCAAATATTACCGCCGAGATGTTAGGTTGGGTTAGGTTAGGTTATATTACGTTATTGATGTATATAAAGGTCCCACGGAGACGGAGAAGCCAACTCGCCAGGAATGTTGTCAAATATTACCGCCGAGATGTTAGGTTGGGTTAGGTTAGGTTATATTACGTTATTGATGTATATTAAGGTCCCACGGAGTCATAGAGACCAACAAGACAGAAATGTGGTCGAATATTACCGCCGAGATGTTAGGTTGGGTTAGGTTAGGTTATATTACGTTATTGATGTATATAAAGGTCCCACGGAGACGGAGAAGCCAACTCGCCAGGAATGTTGTCAAATATTACCGCCGAGATGTTAGGTTGGGTTAGGTTAGGCTATATTACGTTATTGATGTATATAAATGACCCACGGAGACTTAGAATTCAACTCGCCAGGAATGTTTTCAAATATTAGCGCCGAGATGATGGGTTGGGTTAGGTTATGTTATATTACGTTATTGATGTATATAAAGGTCCCACGGAGACGTAAAGGCCAACAAGCCAGGAATGTGGTCAAATATTACCGCCGAGATGTTAGATTGGGTTAGGCTAGCTTATATTATGTTATTGATGTATATAAAGGTCCCACGGAGACGTAGAGGCCAACTCGCCAGGAATGTTGTCAAATATTACCGACGAGATGTTAGGTTGGGTTAGGTTAGGTTATATTACGTTATTGATGTATATAAAGGTCCCACGGAGACATAGAGACCAACAAGACAGAAATGTGGTCAAATATTACCGCCGAGACGTTAGGTTGGGTTAGGTTAGGTTATATTACGTTATTGATGTATATAAAGGTCCCACGGAGACGGAGAAGCCAACTCGCCAGGAATGTTGTCAAATATTACCGCCGAGATGTTAGGTTGGGTTAGGTTAGGCTATATTACGTTATTGATGTATATAAACGTCCCACGGGGACTTAGAGTTCAACTCGCCAGGAATGTTTTCAAATATTAGCGCCGAGATGATGGGTTGGGTTAGGTTAGGTTATATTACGTTATTGATGTATATAAAGGTCCCACGGGGACGTAAAGGCCAACAAGCCAGGAATGTGGTCAAATATTACCGCCGAGATGTTAGATTGGGTTAGGCTAGCTTATATTATGTTATTGATGTATATAAAGGTCCCACGGAGACGTAGAGGCCAACTCGCCAGGAATGTTGTCAAATATTACCGACGAGATGTTAGGTTGGGTTAGGTTAGGTTATATTACGTTATTGATGTATATAAAGGTCCCACGGAGACATAGAGACCAACAAGACAGAAATGTGGTCAAATATTACCGCCGAGATGTTAGGTTGGGTTAGGTTAGGTTATATTACGTTATTGATGTATATAAAGGTCCCACGGAGACGGAGAAGCCAACTCGCCAGGAATGTTGTCAAATATTACCGCCGAGATGTTAGGTTGGGTTAGGTTAGGTTATATTACGTTATTGATGTATATAAATGTCCCACGGAGACGAAGAGGCCAACTCGCCGGGAATGTTGTCAAATATTAACGACGAGATGTTAGGTTGGGTTAGGTTAGGTTATATTACGTTATTGATGTATATAAAGGTCCCACGGAGACATAGAGACCAACAAGACAGAAATGTGGTGAAATATTACCGCCGAGACGTTAGGTTGGGTTAGGTTAGGTTATATTACGTTATTGATGTATATAAAGGTCCCACGGAGACGGAGAAGCCAACTCGCCAGGAGTGTTGTCAAATATTACCGCCGAGATGTTAGGTTGGGTTAGGTTAGGCTATATTACGTTATTGATGTATATAAACGTCCCACGGAGACTTAGAGTTCAACTCGCCAGGAATGTTTTCAAATATTAGCGCCGAGATGATGGGTTGGGTTAGGTTAGGTTATATTACGTTATTGATGTATATAAAGGTCCCACGGAGACGTAGAGGCCAACTCGCCATGAATGTTGTCAAATTTTAGCGCCGAGATGATAGGTTGGGTTAGGTTAGGTTATATTACGTTATTGATGTATATAAAGGTCCCACGGAGACATAGAGGCCAACTCGCCAGGAATGTTGTCAAATATTACGGCCGAGATGCTAGATTGGGTTAGGTTAGGTTATATTACGTTATTGAAGCATATAAACGTCCCACGGAGACGTAGAGGCCAACAAGCCAGGAATGTGGTCAAATATTACCAACGAGATGTTAGGTTGGGTTAGGTTAGGTTATAATACGTTATTGATGTATATGAAGGTCAAACGGAGACATAGAGACCAACAAGACAGAAATGTGGTCAAATATTACCGCCGAGATGTTAGGTTGGGTTAGGTTAGGTTATATTACGTTATTGAAGCATATAAAGGTCCCACGGAGACGTAGAGGCCAACAAGCCAGGAATGTGGTCAAATATTACCGCCGAGATGTTAGGTTGGGTTAGGTTAGGTTATATTACGTTATTGATGTATATAAAGGTCCCACGGAGACGTAGAGGCCAACTCGCCAGGTATGTTGTCAAATATTACCGCCGAGATGTTAGCTTGGGTTAGGTTAGGTTATATTACGTTATTGATGTATATAAAGGTCCCACGGAGACGTAGAGTTCAACTCGCCAGAAATGTTTTCAAATATTAGCGCCGAGATGATGGGTTGGGTTAGGTTAGGTTATATTACGTTATTGATGTATATAAAGGTCCCACGGAGACGTAGAGGCCAACTCGCCAGGTATGTTTTCAAATATTACCGCCGAGATGTTAGATTGGTTTAGGTTAGGTTATATTACGTTATTGAAGTATATAAAGTTCCCACGGAGACGTAGAGGCCAACAAGCGAGGAATGTCGTCAAATATTACCGCCAAGATGTTAGATTGGGTTAGGCTAGCTTATATTATGTTATTGATGTATATAAAGGTCCCACGGAGACATAGAGACCAACAAGACAGAAATGTGGTCAAATATTACTTTATTGATGTATATAAAGGTCCCACGGAGACATAGAGACCAACAAGACAGAAATGTGGTCAAATATTACCGCCGAGACGTTAGGTTGGGTTAGGTTAGGTTATATTACGTTATTGATGTATATAAAGGTCCCACGGAGACGGAGAAGCCAACTCGCCAGGAATGTTGTCAAATATTACCGCCGAGATGTTAGGTTGGGTTAGGTTAGGCTATATTACGTTATTGATGTATATAAACGTCCCACGGAGACTTAGAGTTCAACTCGCCAGGAATGTTTTCAAATATTAGCGCCGAGATGATGGGTTGGGTTAGGTTAGGTTATATTACGTTATTGATGTATATAAAGGTCCCACGGAGACGTAGAGGCCAACTCGCCATGAATGTTGTCAAATTTTAGCGCCGAGATGATAGGTTGGGTTAGGTTAGGTTATATTACGTTATTGATGTATATAAAGGTCCCACGGAGACATAGAGGCCAACTCGCCAGGAATGTTGTCAAATATTACGGCCGAGATGCTAGATTGGGTTAGGTTAGGTTATATTACGTTATTGAAGCATATAAACGTCCCACGGAGACGTAGAGGCCAACAAGCCAGGAATGTGGTCAAATATTACCAACGAGATGTTAGGTTGGGTTAGGTTAGGTTATAATACGTTATTGATGTATATGAAGGTCAAACGGAGACGTAGAGGCCAACTCGCCAGGAATGATGTCAAATATTACCGCCGAGATGTTAGGTTGGGTTAGGTTAGGTTACATTACGTTATTGATGTATATAAAGGTCCCACGGAGTCATAGAGGCCAACAAGACAGAAATTTGGTCAAATATTACCGCCGAGATGTTAGGTTGGCTTAGGTTAGGTTATAATACGTTATTGATGTATATGAAGGTCAAACGGAGACGTAGAGGCCAACAAGCCAGGAATGTGGTCAAATATTACCGCCGAGATGTTAGGTTGGGTTAGGTTAGGTTATATTACGTTATTGATGTATATAAAGGTCCCACGGAGACGTAGAGGCCAACTCGCCAGGTATGTTGTCAAATATTACCGCCGAGATGTTAGCTTGGGTTAGGTTAGGTTATATTACGTTATTGATGTATATAAAGGTCCCACGGAGACGTAGAGTTCAACTCGCCAGAAATGTTTTCAAATATTAGCGCCGAGATGATGGGTTGGGTTAGGTTAGGTTATATTACGTTATTGATGTATATAAAGGTCCCACGGAGTCATAGAGACCAACAAGACAGAAATGTGGTCAAATATTACCGCCGAGATGTTAGGTTGGCTTAGGTTAGGTTATAATACGTTATTGATGTATATGAAGGTCAAACGGAGACGTAGAGGCCAACTCGCCAGGTATGTTTTCAAATATTACCGGCGAGATGTTAGGTTGGGTTAGGTTGGGTTATATTACGTTATTGATGTATATAAAGGTCACACGGAGACATAGAGACCAACAAGACAGAAATGTGGTCAAATATTACCGCCGAGATGTTAGGTTGGGTTAGGTTAGGTTATATTACGTTATTGATGTATATAAAGGTCCCACGGAGACGGAGAAGCCAACTCGCCGGGAATGTTGTTAATTATTACCGCCGAGATGTTAGGTTGGGTTAGGTTAGGTTATATTACGTTATTGATGTATACAAAGGTCCCACGGAGACGTAGAGGCCAACTCGCCAGGTAAGTTTTCAAATATTACCGCCGAGATGTTAGGTTGGGTTAGGTTAGGCTATATTACGTTATTGATGTATATAAATGTCCCACGGAGACTTAGAATTCAACTCGCCAGGAATGTTTTCAAATATTAGCGCCGAGATGATGGGTTGGGTTAGGTTAGGTTATATTACGTTATTGATGTATATAAAGGTCCCACGGAGACGTAGAGGCCAACTCGCCAGGAATGTTGTCAAATATTAGCGCCGAGATGATAGGTTGGGTTAGGTTAGGTTATATTACGTTATTGAAGTATATAAAGGTCCCACGGAGACGTAGAGGCCAACAAGCCAGGAATGTGATCAAATATTACCGCCGAGATGTTAGATTGGGTTAGGCTAGCTTATATTATGTTATTGATGTATATAAAGGTCCCACGGAGTCGTAGAGGCCAACTCGCCAGGAATGTTGTCAAATATTACCGACGAGATGTTAGGTTGGGTTAGGTTAGGTTATATTACGTTATTGATGTATATAAAGGTCCCACGGAGACATAGAGACCAACAAGAGAGAAATGTGGTCAAATATTACCGCCGAGATGTTAGGTTGGGTTAGGTTAGGTTATATTACGTTATTGATGTATATAAAGGTCCCACGGAGACGGAGAAGCCAACTCGCCAGGAATGTTGTCAAATATTACGGCCGAGATGTTAGGTTGGGTTAGGTTAGGTTATATTACGTTATTGATGTATATAAATGTCCCACGGAGACGAAGAGGCCAACTCGCCGGGAATGTTGTCAAATATTAACGACGAGATGTTAGGTTGGGTTAGGTTACGTTATATTACGTTATTGATGTATATAAAGGTCCCACGGAGACATAGAGACCAACAAGACAGAAATGTGGTCAAATATTACCGCCGAGACGTTAGGTTGGGTTAGGTTAGGTTATATTACGTTATTGATGTATATAAAGGTCCCACGGAGACGGAGAAGCCAACTCGCCAGGAGTGTTGTCAAATATTACCGCCGAGATGTTAGGTTGGGTTGGGTTAGGCTATATTACGTTATTGATGTATATAAACGTCCCACGGAGACTTAGAGTTCAACTCGCCAGGAATGTTTTCAAATATTAGCGCCGAGATGATGGGTTGGGTTAGGTTAGGTTATATTACGTTATTGATGTATATAAAGGTCCCACGGAGACGTAGAGGCCAACTCGCCATGAATGTTGTCAAATTTTAGCGCCGAGATGATAGGTTGGGTTAGGTTAGGTTATATTACGTTATTGATGTATATAAAGGTCCCACGGAGACATAGAGGCCAACTCGCCAGGAATGTTGTCAAATATTACGGCCGAGATGCTAGATTGGGTTAGGTTAGGTTATATTACGTTATTGAAGCATATAAACGTCCCACGGAGACGTAGAGGCCAACAAGCCAGGAATGTGGTCAAATATTACCAACGAGATGTTAGGTTGGGTTAGGTTAGGTTATAATACGTTATTGATGTATATGAAGGTCAAACGGAGACATAGAGACCAACAAGACAGAAATGTGGTCAAATATTACCGCCGAGATGTTAGGTTGGGTTAGGTTAGGTTATATTACGTTATTGAAGCATATAAAGGTCCCACGGAGACGTAGAGGCCAACAAGCCAGGAATGTGGTCAAATATTACCGCCGAGATGTTAGGTTGGGTTAGGTTAGGTTATATTACGTTATTGATGTATATAAAGGTCCCACGGAGACGTAGAGGCCAACTCGCCAGGTATGTTGTCAAATATTACCGCCGAGATGTTAGCTTGGGTTAGGTTAGGTTATATTACGTTATTGATGTATATAAAGGTCCCACGGAGACGTAGAGTTCAACTCGCCAGAAATGTTTTCAAATATTAGCGCCGAGATGATGGGTTGGGTTAGGTTAGGTTATATTACGTTATTGATGTATATAAAGGTCCCACGGAGACGTAGAGGCCAACTCGCCAGGTATGTTTTCAAATATTACCGCCGAGATGTTAGATTGGTTTAGGTTAGGTTATATTACGTTATTGAAGTATATAAAGTTCCCACGGAGACGTAGAGGCCAACAAGCGAGGAATGTCGTCAAATATTACCGCCAAGATGTTAGATTGGGTTAGGCTAGCTTATATTATGTTATTGATGTATATAAAGGTCCCACGGAGACATAGAGACCAACAAGACAGAAATGTGGTCAAATATTACTTTATTGATGTATATAAAGGTCCCACGGAGACATAGAGACCAACAAGACAGAAATGTGGTCAAATATTACCGCCGAGACGTTAGGTTGGGTTAGGTTAGGTTATATTACGTTATTGATGTATATAAAGGTCCCACGGAGACGGAGAAGCCAACTCGCCAGGAATGTTGTCAAATATTACCGCCGAGATGTTAGGTTGGGTTAGGTTAGGCTATATTACGTTATTGATGTATATAAACGTCCCACGGAGACTTAGAGTTCAACTCGCCAGGAATGTTTTCAAATATTAGCGCCGAGATGATGGGTTGGGTTAGGTTAGGTTATATTACGTTATTGATGTATATAAAGGTCCCACGGAGACGTAGAGGCCAACTCGCCATGAATGTTGTCAAATTTTAGCGCCGAGATGATAGGTTGTGTTAGGTTAGGTTATATTACGTTATTGATGTATATAAAGGTCCCACGGAGACATAGAGGCCAACTCGCCAGGAATGTTGTCAAATATTACGGCCGAGATGCTAGATTGGGTTAGGTTAGGTTATATTACGTTATTGAAGCATATAAACGTCCCACGGAGACGTAGAGGCCAACAAGCCAGGAATGTGGTCAAATATTACCAACGAGATGTTAGGTTGGGTTAGGTTAGGTTATAATACGTTATTGATGTATATGAAGGTCAAACGGAGACGTAGAGGCCAACTCGCCAGGAATGATGTCAAATATTACCGCCGAGATGTTAGGTTGGGTTAGGTTAGGTTACATTACGTTATTGATGTATATAAAGGTCCCACGGAGTCATAGAGGCCAACAAGACAGAAATTTGGTCAAATATTACCGCCGAGATGTTAGGTTGGCTTAGGTTAGGTTATAATACGTTATTGATGTATATGAAGGTCAAACGGAGACGTAGAGGCCAACAAGCCAGGAATGTGGTCAAATATTACCGCCGAGATGTTAGGTTGGGTTAGGTTAGGTTATATTACGTTATTGATGTATATAAAGGTCCCACGGAGTCATAGAGACCAACAAGACAGAAATGTGGTCAAATATTACCGCCGAGATGTTAGGTTGGCTTAGGTTAGGTTATAATACGTTATTGATGTATATGAAGGTCAAACGGAGACGTAGAGGCCAACTCGCCAGGTATGTTTTCAAATATTACCGACGAGATGTTAGGTTGGGTTAGGTTGGGTTATATTACGTTATTGATGTATATAAAGGTCACACGGAGACATAGAGACCAACAAGACAGAAATGTGGTCAAATATTACCGCCGAGATGTTAGGTTGGGTTAGGTTAGGTTATATTACGTTATTGATGTATATAAAGGTCCCACGGAGACGGAGAAGCCAACTCGCCAGGAATGTTGTTAATTATTACCGCCGAGATGTTAGGTTGGGTTAGGTTAGGTTATATTACGTTATTGATGTATACAAAGGTCCCACGGAGACGTAGAGGCCAACTCGCCAGGTAAGTTTTCAAATATTACCGCCGAGATGTTAGGTTGGGTTAGGTTAGGCTATATTACGTTATTGATGTATATAAATGTCCCACGGAGACTTAGAATTCAACTCGCCAGGAATGTTTTCAAATATTAGCGCCGAGATGATGGGTTGGGTTAGGTTAGGTTATATTACGTTATTGATGTATATAAAGGTCCCACGGAGACGTAGAGGCCAACTCGCCAGGAATGTTGTCAAATATTAGCGCCGAGATGATAGGTTGGGTTAGGTTAGGTTATATTACGTTATTGATGTATATAAAGGTCCCACGGAGACGTAGAGGCCAACTCGCCAGGAATGTTGTCAAATATTACCGCCGAGATGCTAGATTGGGCTAGGTTAGGTTATATTACGTTATTGAAGCATATAAAGGTCCCACGGAGACGTAGAGGCCAACAAGCCAGGAATGTGGTCAAATATTACCGCCGAGATGTTAGGTTGGGTTAGGTTAGGTTATATTACGTTATTGATGTATATAAAGGTCCCACGGAGACGTAGAGGCCAACTCAACAGGAATGTTATCAAATATTACCGCCGCGATGATAGGTTGGGTTAGGTTGGGTTATATTACGTTATTGAAGCATATAAAGGTCCCACGGAGACGTAGAGGCCAACAAGCCAGGAATGTGGTCAAATATTACCGCCGAGATGTTAGGTTGGGTTAGGTTAGGTTATATTACGTTATTGATGTATATAAAGGTCCCACGGAGACGTAGAGGCCAACTCGCCAGGGATGTTGTCAAATATTACCGCCGAGATGTTAGCTTGGGTTAGGTTAGGTTATATTACGTTATTGATGTATATAAAGGTCCCACGGAGACGTAGAGTTCAACTCGCCAGAAATGTTTTCAAATATTAGCGCCGAGATGATGGGTTGGGTTAGGTTAGGTTATATTACGTTATTGATGTATATAAAGGTCCCACGGAGACGTAGAGGCCAACTCAACAGTAATGTTATCAAATATTACCGCCGAGATGATAGGTTGGGTTAGGTTAGGTTATATTACGTTATTGAAGTATATAAAGGTCCCACGGAGACGTAGAGGCCAACAAGCCAGGAATGTGATCAAATATTACCGCCGAGATGTTAGATTGGGTTAGGCTAGCTTATATTATGTTATTGATGTATATAAAGGTCCCACGGAGACGTAGAGGCCAACTCGCCAGGAATGTTGTCAAATATTACCGACGAGATGTTAGGTTGGGTTAGGTTAGGTTATATTACGTTATTGATGTATATAAAGGTCCCACGGAGACATAGAGACCAACAAGAGAGAAATGTGGTCAAATATTACCGCCGAGATGTTAGGTTGGGTTAGGTTAGGTTATATTACGTTATTGATGTATATAAAGGTCCCACGGAGACGGAGAAGCCAACTCGCCAGGAATGTTGTCAAATATTACCGCCGAGATGTTAGCTTGGGTTAGGTTAGGTTATATTACGTTATTGATGTATATAAAGGTCCCACGGAGACGTAGAGTTCAACTCGCCAGAAATGTTTTCAAATATTAGCGCCGAGATGATGGGTTGGGTTAGGTTAGGTTATATTACGTTATTGATGTATATAAAGGTCCCACGGAGACGTAGAGGCCAACTCAACAGTAATGTTATCAAATATTACCGCCGAGATGATAGGTTGGGTTAGGTTAGGTTATATTACGTTATTGAAGTATATAAAGGTCCCACGGAGACGTAGAGGCCAACAAGCCAGGAATGTGATCAAATATTACCGCCGAGATGTTAGATTGGGTTAGGCTAGCTTATATTATGTTATTGATGTATATAAAGGTCCCACGGAGACGTAGAGGCCAACTCGCCAGGAATGTTGTCAAATATTACCGACGAGATGTTAGGTTGGGTTAGGTTAGGTTATATTACGTTATTGATGTATATAAAGGTCCCACGGAGACATAGAGACCAACAAGAGAGAAATGTGGTCAAATATTACCGCCGAGATGTTAGGTTGGGTTAGGTTAGGTTATATTACGTTATTGATGTATATAAAGGTCCCACGGAGACGGAGAAGCCAACTCGCCAGGAATGTTGTCAAATATTACCGCCGATATATTAGGTTGGGTTAGGTTAGGTTATATTACGTTATTGATGTATATAAATGTCCCACGGAGACGGAGAGGCCAACTCGCCAGGTATGTTTTCAAATATTACCGCCGAGATGTTAGATTGGTTTAGGTTAGGTTATATTACGTTATTGAAGTATATAAAGTTCCCACGGAGACGTAGAGGCCAACAAGCCAGGAATGTCGTCAAATATTACCGCCAAGATGTTAGATTGGGTTAGGCTAGCTTATATTATGTTATTGATGTATATAAAGGTCCCACGGAGACATAGAGACCAACAAGACAGAAATGTGGTCAAATATTACCGCCGAGATGTTAGGTTGGGTTAGGTTAGGTTATATTACGTTATTGAAGTATATAAAGGTCCCACGGAGACGTAAAGACCAACAAGCCAGGAATGTGGTCAAATATTACCGCCGAGATGTTAGATTGGGATAGACTAGCTTATATTATGTTATTGATGTATATAAAGGTCCCACGGAGACGTAGAGGCCAACTCGTCAGGAATGTTGTCAAATATTACCGCCGAGATGATAGGTTGGGTTAGGTTAGGTTATAATACGTTATTGATGTATATGAAGGTCAAACGGAGACGTAGAGGCCAACTCGCCAGGAATGATGTCAAATATTACCGCCGAGATGTTAGGCTGGGTTAGGTTAGGTTACATTACGTTATTGATGTATATAAAGGTCCCACGGAGTCATAGAGACCAACAAGACAGAAATGTGGTCAAATATTACCGCCGAGATGTTAGGTTGGCTTAGGTTAGGTTATATTACGTTATTGATGTATATAAATGTCACACGGAGACGAAGAGGCCCACTCGCCAGGTATGTTTTCAAATATTACCGCCGAGATGTTAGATTGGTTTAGGTTAGGTTATATTACGTTATTGAAGTATATAAAAGTCCCACGGAGACGTAGAGTCCAACAAGCCAGCAATGTGGTCAAATATTACCGCCAAGATGTAAGATTGGGATAGACTAGCTTATATTATGTTATTGATGTATATAAAGGTCCCACGGAGACGTAGAGGCCAACTCGTCAGGAATGTTGTCAAATATTACCGCCGAGATGATAGGTTGGGTTAGGTTAGGTTATAATACGTTATTGATGTATATGAAGTTCAAACGGAGACGTAGAGGCCAACTCGCCAGGAATGATGTCAAATATTACCGCCGAGATGTTAGGCTGGGTTAGGTTAGGTTACATTACGTTATTGAAGTATATAAATTTCCCACGGAGACGTAGAGGCCAACAAGCCAGGAATGTCGTCAAATATTACCGCCAAGATGTTAGATTGGGTTAGGCTAGCTTATATTATGTTATTGATGTATATAAAGGTCCCACGGAGACATAGAGACCAACAAGACAGAAATGTGGTCAAATATTACCGCCGAGATTTTAGGTTGGGTTAGGTTAGGTTATATTACGTTATTGATGTATATAAATGTCACACGGAGACGAAGAGGCCAACTCGCCAGGTATGTTTTCAAATATTACCGCCGAGATGTTAGATTGGTTTAGGTTAGGTTATATTACGTTATTGAAGTATATAAAAGTGACCACGGAGACGTAGAGTCCAACAAGCCAGGAATGTGGTCAAATATTACCGCCAAGATGTTAGATTGGGATAGACTAGCTTATATTATGTTATTGATGTATATAAAGGTCCCACGGAGACGTAGAGGCCAACTCGTCAGGAATGTTGTCAAATATTACCGCCGAGATGATAGGTTGGGTTAGGTTAGGTTATAATACGTTATTGATGTATATGAAGTTCAAACGGAGACGTAGAGGCCAACTCGCCAGGAATGATGTCAAATATTACCGCCGAGATGTTAGGCTGGGTTAGGTTAGGTTACATTACGTTATTGATGTATATAAAGGTCCCACGGAGTCATAGAGACCAACAAGACAGAAATGTGGTCAAATATTACCGCCGAGATGTTAGGTTGGCTTAGGTTAGGTTATAATACGTCATTGATGTATATGAAGGTCAAACGGAGACGTAGAGGCCAACTCGCCAGGTATGTTTTCAAATATTACCGGCGAGATGTTAGGTTGGGTTAGGTTGGGTTATATTACGTTATTGATGTATATAAAGGTCACACGGAGACATAGAGACCAACAAGACAGAAATGTGGTCAAATATTACCGCCGAGATGTTAGGTTGGGTTAGGTTAGGTTATATTACGTTATTGATGTATATAAAGGTCCCACGGAGACGGAGAAGCCAACTCGCCAGGAATGTTGTTAATTATTACCGCCGAGATGTTAGGTTGGGTTAGGTTAGGTTATATTACGTTATTGATGTATACAAAGGTCCCACGGAGACGTAGAGGCCAACTCGCCAGGTAAGTTTTCAAATATTACCGCCGAGATGTTAGGTTGGGTTAGGTTAGGCTATATTACGTTATTGATGTATATAAATGTCCCACGGAGACTTAGAATTCAACTCGCCAGGAATGTTTTCAAATATTAGCGCCGAGATGATGGGTTGGGTTAGGTTAGGTTATATTACGTTATTGATGTATATAAAGGTCCCACGGAGACGTAGAGGCCAACTCGCCAGGAATGTTGTCAAATATTACCGCCGAGATGTTAGGCTGGGTTAGGTTAGGTTACATTACGTTATTGATGTATATAAAGGTCCCACGGAGTCATAGAGACCAACAAGACAGAAATGTGGTCAAATATTACCGCCGAGATGTTAGGTTGGCTTAGGTTAGGTTATAATACGTCATTGATGTATATGAAGGTCAAACGGAGACGTAGAGGCCAACTCGCCAGGTATGTTTTCAAATATTACCGGCGAGATGTTAGGTTGGGTTAGGTTGGGTTATATTACGTTATTGATGTATATAAAGGTCACACGGAGACATAGAGACCAACAAGACAGAAATGTGGTCAAATATTACCGCCGAGATGTTAGGTTGGGTTAGGTTAGGTTATATTACGTTATTGATGTATATAAAGGTCCCACGGAGACGGAGAAGCCAACTCGCCAGGAATGTTGTTAATTATTACCGCCGAGATGTTAGGCTGGGTTAGGTTAGGTTACATTACGTTATTGATGTATATAAAGGTCCCACGGAGACGTAGAGGCCAACTCGCCAGGAATGTTGTCAAATATTACCGCCGAGATGCTAGATTGGGCTAGGTTAGGTTATATTACGTTATTGAAGCATATAAAGGTCCCACGGAGACGTAGAGGCCAACAAGCCAGGAATGTGGTCAAATATTACCGCCGAGATGTTAGGTTGGGTTAGGTTAGGTTATATTACGTTATTGATGTATATAAATGTCCCACGGAGACGAAGAGGCCAACTCGCCTGGTATGTTTTCAAATATTACCGCCGAGATGTTAGATTGGTTTAGGTTAGGTTATATTACGTTATTGAAGTATATAAATTTCCCACGGAGACGTAGAGGCCAACAAGCCAGGAATGTCGTCAAATATTACCGCCAAGATGTTAGATTGGGTTAGGCTAGCTTATATTATGTTATTGATGTATATAAAGGTCCCACGGAGACATAGAGACCAACAAGACAGAAATGTGGTCAAATATTACCGCCGAGATGTTAGGTTGGGTTAGGTTAGGTTATATTACGTTATTGATGTATATAAATGTCACACGGAGACGAAGAGGTCAACTCGCCAGGTATGTTTTCAAATATTACCGCCGAGATGTTAGATTGGTTTAGGTTAGGTTATATTACGTTATTGAAGTATATAAAGGTCCCACGGAGACGTAGAGGCCAACAAGCCAGGAATGTCGTCAAATATTACCGCCGAGATGTTAGATTGGGTTAGGCAAGCTTATATTATGTTATTGATGTATATAAAGGTCCCACGGAGACGTAGAGTCCAACAAGCCAGGAATGTGGTCAAATATTACCGTCGAGATGTTAGGTTGGGTTAGGTTAGGTTATATTACGTTATTGATGTATATAAAGGTCCCACGGAGACGGAGAAGCCAACTCGCCAGGAATGTTGTCAAATATTACCGCCGAGATGTTAGGTTGGGTTAGGTTAGGCTATATTACGTTATTGATGTATATAAATGTCCCACGGAGACTTAGAATTCAACTCGCCAGGAATGTTTTCAAATATTAGCGCCGAGATGATGGGTTGGGTTAGGTTAGGTTATACTACGTTATTGATGTATATAAAGGTCCCACGGAGACGTAGAGGCCAACTCGCCAGGAATGTTGTCAAATATTACCGCCGAGATGATAGGTTGGGTTAGGTTAGGTTGTAATACGTTATTGATGTATATGAAGGTCAAACGGAGACGTAGAGGCCAACTCGCCAGGAATGATGTCAAATATTACCGCCGAGATGTTAGGTTGGGTTAGGTTAGGCTATATTACGTTATTGATGTATATAAATGTCCCACGGAGACTTAGAATTCAACTCGCCAGGAATGTTGTCAAATATTACGGCCGAGATGCTAGATTGGGTTAGGTTAGGTTATATTACGTTATTGAAGCATATAAACGTCCCACGGAGACGTAGAGGCCTACAAGCCAGGAATGTGGTCAAATATTACCAACGAGATGTTAGGTTGGGTTAGGTTAGGTTATAATACGTTATTGATGTATATGAAGGTCAAACGGAGACATAGAGACCAACAAGACAGAAATGTGGTCAAATATTACCGCCGAGATGTTAGGTTGGGTTAGGTTAGGTTATATTACGTTATTGAAGCATATAAAGGTCCCACGGAGACGTAGAGGCCAACAAGCCAGGAATGTGGTCAAATATTACCGCCGAGATGTTAGGTTGGGTTAGGTTAGGTTATATTACGTTATTGATGTATATAAAGGTCCCACGGAGACGTAGAGGCCAACTCGCCAGGTATGTTGTCAAATATTACCGCCGAGATGTTAGCTTGGGTTAGGTTAGGTTATATTACGTTATTGATGTATATAAAGGTCCCACGGAGACGTAGAGTTCAACTCGCCAGAAATGTTTTCAAATATTAGCGCCGAGATGATGGGTTGGGTTAGGTTAGGTTATATTACGTTATTGATGTATATAAAGGTCCCACGGAGACGTAGAGGCCAACTCGCCAGGTATGTTTTCAAATATTACCGCCGAGATGTTAGATTGGTTTAGGTTAGGTTATATTACGTTATTGAAGTATATAAAGTTCCCACGGAGACGTAGAGGCCAACAAGCGAGGAATGTCGTCAAATATTACCGCCAAGATGTTAGATTGGGTTAGGCTAGCTTATATTATGTTATTGATGTATATAAAGGTCCCACGGAGACATAGAGACCAACAAGACAGAAATGTGGTCAAATATTACTTTATTGATGTATATAAAGGTCCCACGGAGACATAGAGACCAACAAGACAGAAATGTGGTCAAATATTACCGCCGAGACGTTAGGTTGGGTTAGGTTAGGTTATATTACGTTATTGATGTATATAAAGGTCCCACGGAGACGGAGAAGCCAACTCGCCAGGAATGTTGTCAAATATTACCGCCGAGATGTTAGGTTGGGTTAGGTTAGGCTATATTACGTTATTGATGTATATAAACGTCCCACGGAGACTTAGAGTTCAACTCGCCAGGAATGTTTTCAAATATTAGCGCCGAGATGATGGGTTGGGTTAGGTTAGGTTATATTACGTTATTGATGTATATAAAGGTCCCACGGAGACGTAGAGGCCAACTCGCCATGAATGTTGTCAAATTTTAGCGCCGAGATGATAGGTTGGGTTAGGTTAGGTTATATTACGTTATTGATGTATATAAAGGTCCCACGGAGACATAGAGGCCAACTCGCCAGGAATGTTGTCAAATATTACGGCCGAGATGCTAGATTGGGTTAGGTTAGGTTATATTACGTTATTGAAGCATATAAACGTCCCACGGAGACGTAGAGGCCAACAAGCCAGGAATGTGGTCAAATATTACCAACGAGATGTTAGGTTGGGTTAGGTTAGGTTATAATACGTTATTGATGTATATGAAGGTCAAACGGAGACGTAGAGGCCAACTCGCCAGGAATGATGTCAAATATTACCGCCGAGATGTTAGGTTGGGTTAGGTTAGGTTACATTACGTTATTGATGTATATAAAGGTCCCACGGAGTCATAGAGGCCAACAAGACAGAAATTTGGTCAAATATTACCGCCGAGATGTTAGGTTGGCTTAGGTTAGGTTATAATACGTTATTGATGTATATGAAGGTCAAACGGAGACGTAGAGGCCAACAAGCCAGGAATGTGGTCAAATATTACCGCCGAGATGTTAGGTTGGGTTAGGTTAGGTTATATTACGTTATTGATGTATATAAAGGTCCCACGGAGACGTAGAGGCCAACTCGCCAGGTATGTTGTCAAATATTACCGCCGAGATGTTAGCTTGGGTTAGGTTAGGTTATATTACGTTATTGATGTATATAAAGGTCCCACGGAGACGTAGAGTGCAACTCGCCAGAAATGTTTTCAAATATTAGCGCCGAGATGATGGGTTGGGTTAGGTTAGGTTATATTACGTTATTGATGTATATAAAGGTCCCACGGAGTCATAGAGACCAACAAGACAGAAATGTGGTCAAATATTACCGCCGAGATGTTAGGTTGGCTTAGGTTAGGTTATAATACGTTATTGATGTATATGAAGGTCAAACGGAGACGTAGAGGCCAACTCGCCAGGTATGTTTTCAAATATTACCGACGAGATGTTAGGTTGGGTTAGGTTGGGTTATATTACGTTATTGATGTATATAAAGGTCACACGGAGACATAGAGACCAACAAGACAGAAATGTGGTCAAATATTACCGCCGAGATGTTAGGTTGGGTTAGGTTAGGTTATATTACGTTATTGATGTATATAAAGGTCCCACGGAGACGGAGAAGCCAACTCGCCAGGAATGTTGTTAATTATTACCGCCGAGATGTTAGGTTGGGTTAGGTTAGGTTATATTACGTTATTGATGTATACAAAGGTCCCACGGAGACGTAGAGGCCAACTCGCCAGGTAAGTTTTCAAATATTACCGCCGAGATGTTAGGTTGGGTTAGGTTAGGCTATATTACGTTATTGATGTATATAAATGTCCCACGGAGACTTAGAATTCAACTCGCCAGGAATGTTTTCAAATATTAGCGCCGAGATGATGGGTTGGGTTAGGTTAGGTTATATTACGTTATTGATGTATATAAAGGTCCCACGGAGACGTAGAGGCCAACTCGCCAGGAATGTTGTCAAATATTAGCGCCGAGATGATAGGTTGGGTTAGGTTAGGTTATATTACGTTATTGATGTATATAAAGGTCCCACGGAGACGTAGAGGCCAACTCGCCAGGAATGTTGTCAAATATTACCGCCGAGATGCTAGATTGGGCTAGGTTAGGTTATATTACGTTATTGAAGCATATAAAGGTCCCACGGAGACGTAGAGGCCAACAAGCCAGGAATGTGGTCAAATATTACCGCCGAGATGTTAGGTTGGGTTAGGTTAGGTTATATTACGTTATTGATGTATATAAATGTCCCACGGAGACGGAGAGGCCAACTCGCCAGGTATGTTTTCAAATATTACCGCCGAGATGTTAGATTGGTTTAGGTTAGGTTATATTACGTTATTGAAGTATATAAAGTTCCCACGGAGACGTAGAGGCCAACAAGCCAGGAATGTCGTCAAATATTACCGCCAAGATGTTAGATTGGGTTAGGCTAGCTTATATTATGTTATTGATGTATATAAAGGTCCCACGGAGACATAGAGACCAACAAGACAGAAATGTGGTCAAATATTACCG
The DNA here is from genome assembly GCA_963969225.1 of Xylocopa violacea. Lineage (NCBI taxonomy): Eukaryota > Metazoa > Arthropoda > Insecta > Hymenoptera > Apidae > Xylocopa > Xylocopa violacea. The sequence continues at coordinate 16,040 of CAXAJV010000735.1, read as the reverse complement.
CCGAGATGTTAGGTTGGGTTAGGTTAGGTTATATTACGTTATTGATGTATATAAATGTCACACGGAGACGAAGAGGCCCACTCGCCAGGTATGTTTTCAAATATTACCGCCGAGATGTTAGATTGGTTTAGGTTAGGTTATATTACGTTATTGAAGTATATAAAAGTCCCACGGAGACGTAGAGTCCAACAAGCCAGGAATGTGGTCAAATATTACCGCCAAGATGTAAGATTGGGATAGACTAGCTTATATTATGTTATTGATGTATATAAAGGTCCCACGGAGACGTAGAGGCCAACTCGTCAGGAATGTTGTCAAATATTACCGCCGAGATGATAGGTTGGGTTAGGTTAGGTTATAATACGTTATTGATGTATATGAAGTTCAAACGGAGACGTAGAGGCCAACTCGCCAGGAATGATGTCAAATATTACCGCCGAGATGTTAGGCTGGGTTAGGTTAGGTTACATTACGTTATTGAAGTATATAAATTTCCCACGGAGACGTAGAGGCCAACAAGCCAGGAATGTCGTCAAATATTACCGCCAAGATGTTAGATTGGGTTAGGCTAGCTTATATTATGTTATTGATGTATATAAAGGTCCCACGGAGACATAGAGACCAACAAGACAGAAATGTGGTCAAATATTACCGCCGAGATTTTAGGTTGGGTTAGGTTAGGTTATATTACGTTATTGATGTATATAAATGTCACACGGAGACGAAGAGGCCAACTCGCCAGGTATGTTTTCAAATATTACCGCCGAGATGTTAGATTGGTTTAGGTTAGGTTATATTACGTTATTGAAGTATATAAAAGTCCCACGGAGACGTAGAGTCCAACAAGCCAGGAATGTGGTCAAATATTACCGCCAAGATGTTAGATTGGGATAGACTAGCTTATATTATGTTATTGATGTATATAAAGGTCCCACGGAGACGTAGAGGCCAACTCGTCAGGAATGTTGTCAAATATTACCGCCGAGATGATAGGTTGGGTTAGGTTAGGTTATAATACGTTATTGATGTATATGAAGTTCAAACGGAGACGTAGAGGCCAACTCGCCAGGAATGATGTCAAATATTACCGCCGAGATGTTAGGCTGGGTTAGGTTAGGTTACATTACGTTATTGATGTATATAAAGGTCCCACGGAGTCATAGAGACCAACAAGACAGAAATGTGGTCAAATATTACCGCCGAGATGTTAGGTTGGCTTAGGTTAGGTTATAATACGTCATTGATGTATATGAAGGTCAAACGGAGACGTAGAGGCCAACTCGCCAGGTATGTTTTCAAATATTACCGGCGAGATGTTAGGTTGGGTTAGGTTGGGTTATATTACGTTATTGATGTATATAAAGGTCACACGGAGACATAGAGACCAACAAGACAGAAATGTGGTCAAATATTACCGCCGAGATGTTAGGTTGGGTTAGGTTAGGTTATATTACGTTATTGATGTATATAAAGGTCCCACGGAGACGGAGAAGCCAACTCGCCAGGAATGTTGTTAATTATTACCGCCGAGATGTTAGGTTGGGTTAGGTTAGGTTATATTACGTTATTGATGTATACAAAGGTCCCACGGAGACGTAGAGGCCAACTCGCCAGGTAAGTTTTCAAATATTACCGCCGAGATGTTAGGTTGGGTTAGGTTAGGCTATATTACGTTATTGATGTATATAAATGTCCCACGGAGACTTAGAATTCAACTCGCCAGGAATGTTTTCAAATATTAGCGCCGAGATGATGGGTTGGGTTAGGTTAGGTTATATTACGTTATTGATGTATATAAAGGTCCCACGGAGACGTAGAGGCCAACTCAACAGGAATGTTATCAAATATTACCGCCGAGATGATAGGTTGGGTTAGGTTAGGTTATATTACGTTATTGAAGTATATAAAGTTCCCACGGAGACGTAGAGGCCAACAAGCCAGGAATGTCGTCAAATATTACCGCCAAGATGTTAGATTGGGTTAGGCTAGCTTATATTATGTTATTGATGTATATAAAGGTCCCACGGAGACATAGAGACCAACAAGACAGAAATGTGGTCAAATATTACCGACGAGATGTTAGGTTGGGTTAGGTTAGGTTATATTACGTTATTGATGTATATAAAGGTCCCACGGAGACATAGAGACCAACAAGACAGAAATGTGGTCAAATATTACCGCCGAGATGTTAGGTTGGGTTAGGTTAGGTTATATTACGTTATTGATGTATATAAAGGTCCCACGGAGACGGAGAAGCCAACTCGCCAGGAATGTTGTCAAATATTACCGCCGAGATGTTAGGTTGGGTTAGGTTAGGTTATATTACGTTATTGATGTATATAAATGTCCCACGGAGACGAAGAGGCCAACTCGCCGGGAATGTTGTCAAATATTAACGACGAGATGTTAGGTTGGGTTAGGTTAGGTTATATTACGTTACTGATGTATATAAAGGTCCCACGGAGACATAGAGACCAACAAGACAGAAATGTGGTCAAATATTACCGCCGAGACGTTAGGTTGGGTTAGGTTAGGTTATATTACGTTATTGATGTATATAAAGGTCCCACGGAGACGGAGAAGCCAACTCGCCAGGAATGTTGTTAATTATTACCGCCGAGATGTTAGGTTGGGTTGGGTTAGGTTATATTACGTTATTGATGTATACAAAGGTCCCACGGAGACGTAGAGGCCAACTCGCCAGGTAAGTTTTCAAATATTACCGCCGAGATGTTAGGTTGGGTTAGGTTAGGCTATATTACGTTATTGATGTATATAAATGTCCCACGGAGACTTAGAATTCAACTCGCCAGGAATGTTTTCAAATATTAGCGCCGAGATGATGGGTTGGGTTAGGTTAGGTTATATTACGTTATTGATGTATATAAAGGTCCCACGGAGACGTAGAGGCCAACTCGCCAGGAATGTTGTCAAATATTAGCGCCGAGATGATAGGTTGGGTTAGGTTAGGTTATATTACGTTATTGATGTATATAAAGGTCCCACGGAGACGTAGAGGCCAACTCGCCAGGAATGTTGTCAAATATTACCGCCGAGATGCTAGATTGGGCTAGGTTAGGTTATATTACGTTATTGAAGCATATAAAGGTCCCACGGAGACGTAGAGGCCAACAAGCCAGGAATGTGGTCAAATATTACCGCCGAGATGTTAGGTTGGGTTAGGTTAGGTTATATTACGTTATTGATGTATATAAAGGTCCCACGGAGACGTAGAGGCCAACTCAACAGGAATGTTATCAAATATTACCGCCGCGATGATAGGTTGGGTTAGGTTGGGTTATATTACGTTATTGAAGTATATAAAGGTCCCACGGAGACGTAAAGGCCAACATGCCAGGAATGTGGTCAAATATTACCGCCGAGATGTTAGATTGGGTTAGGCTAGCTTATATTATGTTATTGATGTGTATAAAGGTCCCACGGAGACGTAGAGGCCAACTCGCCAGGAATGTTATCAAGTATTACCGACGAGATGTTAGGTTGGGTTAGGTTAGGTTATATTACGTTATTGATGTATATAAAGGTCCCACGGAGACATAGAGACCAACAAGACAGAAATGTGGTCAAATATTACCGCCGAGATGTTAGGTTGGGTTAGGTTAGGTTATATTACGTTATTGATGTATATAAAGGTCCCACGGAGACGTAGAGGCCAACTCAACAGGAATGTTATCAAATATTACCGCCGAGATGATAGGTTGGGTTAGGTTAGGTTATATTACGTTATTGAAGTATATAAAGTTCCCACGGAGACGTAGAGGCCAACAAGCCAGGAATGTCGTCAAATATTACCGCCAAGATGTTAGATTGGGTTAGGCTAGCTTATATTATGTTATTGATGTATATAAAGGTCCCACGGAGACATAGAGACCAACAAGACAGAAATGTGGTCAAATATTACCGACGAGATGTTAGGTTGGGTTAGGTTAGGTTATATTACGTTATTGATGTATATAAAGGTCCCACGGAGACATAGAGACCAACAAGACAGAAATGTGGTCAAATATTACCGCCGAGATGTTAGGTTGGGTTAGGTTAGGTTATATTACGTTATTGATGTATATAAATGTCACACGGAGACGAAGAGGCCCACTCGCCAGGTATGTTTTCAAATATTACCGCCGAGATGTTAGATTGGTTTAGGTTAGGTTATATTACGTTATTGAAGTATATAAAAGTCCCACGGAGACGTAGAGTCCAACAAGCCAGGAATGTGGTCAAATATTACCGCCAAGATGTAAGATTGGGATAGACTAGCTTATATTATGTTATTGATGTATATAAAGGTCCCACGGAGACGTAGAGGCCAACTCGTCAGGAATGTTGTCAAATATTACCGCCGAGATGATAGGTTGGGTTAGGTTAGGTTATAATACGTTATTGATGTATATGAAGTTCAAACGGAGACGTAGAGGCCAACTCGCCAGGAATGATGTCAAATATTACCGCCGAGATGTTAGGCTGGGTTAGGTTAGGTTACATTACGTTATTGAAGTATATAAATTTCCCACGGAGACGTAGAGGCCAACAAGCCAGGAATGTCGTCAAATATTACCGCCAAGATGTTAGATTGGGTTAGGCTAGCTTATATTATGTTATTGATGTATATAAAGGTCCCACGGAGACATAGAGACCAACAAGACAGAAATGTGGTCAAATATTACCGCCGAGATTTTAGGTTGGGTTAGGTTAGGTTATATTACGTTATTGATGTATATAAATGTCACACGGAGACGAAGAGACCAACTCGCCAGGTATGTTTTCAAATATTACCGCCGAGATGTTAGATTGGTTTAGGTTAGGTTATATTACGTTATTGAAGTATATAAAAGTCCCACGGAGACGTAGAGTCCAACAAGCCAGGAATGTGGTCAAATATTACCGCCAAGATGTTAGATTGGGATAGACTAGCTTATATTATGTTATTGATGTATATAAAGGTCCCACGGAGACGTAGAGGCCAACTCGTCAGGAATGTTGTCAAATATTACCGCCGAGATGATAGGTTGGGTTAGGTTAGGTTATAATACGTTATTGATGTATATGAAGTTCAAACGGAGACGTAGAGGCCAACTCGCCAGGAATGATGTCAAATATTACCGCCGAGATGTTAGGCTGGGTTAGGTTAGGTTACATTACGTTATTGATGTATATAAAGGTCCCACGGAGTCATAGAGACCAACAAGACAGAAATGTGGTCAAATATTACCGCCGAGATGTTAGGTTGGCTTAGGTTAGGTTATAATACGTCATTGATGTATATGAAGGTCAAACGGAGACGTAGAGGCCAACTCGCCAGGTATGTTTTCAAATATTACCGGCGAGATGTTAGGTTGGGTTAGGTTGGGTTATATTACGTTATTGATGTATATAAAGGTCACACGGAGACATAGAGACCAACAAGACAGAAATGTGGTCAAATATTACCGCCGAGATGTTAGGTTGGGTTAGGTTAGGTTATATTACGTTATTGATGTATATAAAGGTCCCACGGAGACGGAGAAGCCAACTCGCCAGGAATGTTGTTAATTATTACCGCCGAGATGTTAGGTTGGGTTAGGTTAGGTTATATTACGTTATTGATGTATACAAAGGTCCCACGGAGACGTAGAGGCCAACTCGCCAGGTAAGTTTTCAAATATTACCGCCGAGATGTTAGGTTGGGTTAGGTTAGGCTATATTACGTTATTGATGTATATAAATGTCCCACGGAGACTTAGAATTCAACTCGCCAGGAATGTTTTCAAATATTAGCGCCGAGATGATGGGTTGGGTTAGGTTAGGTTATATTACGTTATTGATGTATATAAAGGTCCCACGGAGACGTAGAGGCCAACTCGCCGGGAATGTTGTCAAATATTACCGCCGAGATGTTAGGCTGGGTTAGGTTAGGTTACATTACGTTATTGATGTATATAAAGGTCCCACGGAGTCATAGAGACCAACAAGACAGAAATGTGGTCAAATATTACCGCCGAGATGTTAGGTTGGCTTAGGCTAGCTTATATTATGTTATTGATGTATATAAAGGTCCCACGGAGACGTAGAGGCCAACTCGCCGGGAATGTTGTCAAATATTAACGACGAGATGTTAGGTTGGGTTAGGTTAGGTTATATTACGTTATTGATGTATATAAAGGTCCCACGGAGACATAGAGACCAACAAGACAGAAATCTGGTCAAATATTACCGCCGAGACGTTAGGTTGGGTTAGGTTAGGTTATATTACGTTATTGATGTATATGAAGGTCAAACGGAGACGTAGAGGCCAACTCGCCAGGAATGATGTCAAATATTACCGCCGAGATGTTAGGTTGGGTTAGGTTAGGTTACATTACGTTATTGATGTATATAAAGGTCCCACGGAGTCATAGAGGCCAACAAGACAGAAATTTGGTCAAATATTACCGCCGAGATGTTAGGTTGGCTTAGGTTAGGTTATAATACGTTATTGATGTATATGAAGGTCAAACGGAGACGTAGAGGCCAACTCGCCAGATATGTTTTCAAATATTACCGGCGAGATGTTAGGTTGGGTTAGGTTAGGTTATATTACGTTATTGATGTATATAAAGGTCACACGGAGACATAGAGACCAACAAGACAGAAATGTGGTCAAATATTACCGCCGAGATGTTAGGTTGGGTTAGGTTAGGTTATATTACGTTATTGAAGCATATAAAGGTCCCACGGAGACGTAGAGGCCAACAAGCCAGGAATGTGGTCAAATATTACCGCCGAGATGTTAGGTTGGGTTAGGTTAGGTTATATTACGTTATTGATGTATATAAAGGTCCCACGGAGACGTAGAGGCCAACTCGCCAGGTATGTTGTCAAATATTACCGCCGAGATGTTAGCTTGGGTGAGGTTAGGTTATATTACGTTATTGATGTATATAAAGGTCCCACGGAGACGTAGAGTTCAACTCGCCAGAAATGTTTTCAAATATTAGCGCCGAGATGATGGGTTGGGTTAGGTTAGGTTATATTACGTTATTGATGTATATAAAGGTCCCACGGAGACGTAGAGGCCAACTCAACAGGAATGTTATCAAATATTACCGCCGAGATGATAGGTTGGGTTAGGTTAGGTTATATTACGTTATTGAAGTATATAAAGTTCCCACGGAGACGTAGAGGCCAACAAGCCAGGAATGTCGTCAAATATTACCGCCAAGATGTTAGATTGGGTTAGGCTAGCTTATATTATGTTATTGATGTATATAAAGGTCCCACGGAGACATAGAGACCAACAAGACAGAAATGTGGTCAAATATTACCGACGAGATGTTAGGTTGGGTTAGGTTAGGTTATATTACGTTATTGATGTATATAAAGGTCCCACGGAGACATAGAGACCAACAAGACAGAAATGTGGTCAAATATTACCGCCGAGATGTTAGGTTGGGTTAGGTTAGGTTATATTACGTTATTGATGTATATAAAGGTCCCACGGAGACGGAGAAGCCAACTCGCCAGGAATGTTGTCAAATATTACCGCCGAGATGTTAGGTTGGGTTAGGTTAGGTTATATTACGTTATTGATGTATATAAATGTCCCACGGAGACGAAGAGGCCAACTCGCCGGGAATGTTGTCAAATATTAACGACGAGATGTTAGGTTGGGTTAGGTTAGGTTATATTACGTTATTGATGTATATAAAGGTCCCACGGAGACATAGAGACCAACAAGACAGAAATGTGGTCAAATATTACCGCCGAGATGTTAGGTTGGGTTAGGTTAGGTTATATTACGTTATTGATGTATATAAAGGTCCCACGGAGACGTAGAGGCCAACTCAACAGGAATGTTATCAAATATTACCGCCGAGATGATAGGTTGGGTTAGGTTAGGTTATATTACGTTATTGAAGTATATAAAGTTCCCACGGAGACGTAGAGGCCAACAAGCCAGGAATGTCGTCAAATATTACCGCCAAGATGTTAGATTGGGTTAGGCTAGCTTATATTATGTTATTGATGTATATAAAGGTCCCACGGAGACATAGAGACCAACAAGACAGAAATGTGGTCAAATATTACCGACGAGATGTTAGGTTGGGTTAGGTTAGGTTATATTACGTTATTGATGTATATAAAGGTCCCACGGAGACATAGAGACCAACAAGACAGAAATGTGGTCAAATATTACCGCCGAGATGTTAGGTTGGGTTAGGTTAGGTTATATTACGTTATTGATGTATATAAATGTCACACGGAGACGAAGAGGCCCACTCGCCAGGTATGTTTTCAAATATTACCGCCGAGATGTTAGATTGGTTTAGGTTAGGTTATATTACGTTATTGAAGTATATAAAAGTCCCACGGAGACGTAGAGTCCAACAAGCCAGGAATGTGGTCAAATATTACCGCCAAGATGTAAGATTGGGATAGACTAGCTTATATTATGTTATTGATGTATATAAAGGTCCCACGGAGACGTAGAGGCCAACTCGTCAGGAATGTTGTCAAATATTACCGCCGAGATGATAGGTTGGGTTAGGTTAGGTTATAATACGTTATTGATGTATATGAAGTTCAAACGGAGACGTAGAGGCCAACTCGCCAGGAATGATGTCAAATATTACCGCCGAGATGTTAGGCTGGGTTAGGTTAGGTTACATTACGTTATTGAAGTATATAAATTTCCCACGGAGACGTAGAGGCCAACAAGCCAGGAATGTCGTCAAATATTACCGCCAAGATGTTAGATTGGGTTAGGCTAGCTTATATTATGTTATTGATGTATATAAAGGTCCCACGGAGACATAGAGACCAACAAGACAGAAATGTGGTCAAATATTACCGCCGAGATTTTAGGTTGGGTTAGGTTAGGTTATATTACGTTATTGATGTATGTAAATGTCACACGGAGACGAAGAGGCCAACTCGCCAGGTATGTTTTCAAATATTACCGCCGAGATGTTAGATTGGTTTAGGTTAGGTTATATTACGTTATTGAAGTATATAAAAGTCCCACGGAGACGTAGAGTCCAACAAGCCAGGAATGTGGTCAAATATTACCGCCAAGATGTTAGATTGGGATAGACTAGCTTATATTATGTTATTGATGTATATAAAGGTCCCACGGAGACGTAGAGGCCAACTCGTCAGGAATGTTGTCAAATATTACCGCCGAGATGATAGGTTGGGTTAGGTTAGGTTATAATACGTTATTGATGTATATGAAGTTCAAACGGAGACGTAGAGGCCAACTCGCCAGGAATGATGTCAAATATTACCGCCGAGATGTTAGGCTGGGTTAGGTTAGGTTACATTACGTTATTGATGTATATAAAGGTCCCACGGAGTCATAGAGACCAACAAGACAGAAATGTGGTCAAATATTACCGCCGAGATGTTAGGTTGGCTTAGGTTAGGTTATAATACGTCATTGATGTATATGAAGGTCAAACGGAGACGTAGAGGCCAACTCGCCAGGTATGTTTTCAAATATTACCGGCGAGATGTTAGGTTGGGTTAGGTTGGGTTATATTACGTTATTGATGTATATAAAGGTCACACGGAGACATAGAGACCAACAAGACAGAAATGTGGTCAAATATTACCGCCGAGATGTTAGGTTGGGTTAGGTTAGGTTATATTACGTTATTGATGTATATAAAGGTCCCACGGAGACGGAGAAGCCAACTCGCCAGGAATGTTGTTAATTATTACCGCCGAGATGTTAGGTTGGGTTAGGTTAGGTTATATTACGTTATTGATGTATACAAAGGTCCCACGGAGACGTAGAGGCCAACTCGCCAGGTAAGTTTTCAAATATTACCGCCGAGATGTTAGGTTGGGTTAGGTTAGGCTATATTACGTTATTGATGTATATAAATGTCCCACGGAGACTTAGAATTCAACTCGCCAGGAATGTTTTCAAATATTAGCGCCGAGATGATGGGTTGGGTTAGGTTAGGTTATATTACGTTATTGATGTATATAAAGGTCCCACGGAGACGTAGAGGCCAACTCGCCGGGAATGTTGTCAAATATTACCGCCGAGATGTTAGGCTGGGTTAGGTTAGGTTACATTACGTTATTGATGTATATAAAGGTCCCACGGAGTCATAGAGACCAACAAGACAGAAATGTGGTCAAATATTACCGCCGAGATGTTAGGTTGGCTTAGGCTAGCTTATATTATGTTATTGATGTATATAAAGGTCCCACGGAGACGTAGAGGCCAACTCGCCGGGAATGTTGTCAAATATTAAAGACGAGATGTTAGGTTGGGTTAGGTTAGGTTATATTACGTTATTGATGTATATAAAGGTCCCACGGAGACATAGAGACCAACAAGACAGAAATCTGGTCAAATATTACCGCCGAGACGTTAGGTTGGGTTAGGTTAGGTTATATTACGTTATTGATGTATATGAAGGTCAAACGGAGACGTAGAGGCCAACTCGCCAGGAATGATGTCAAATATTACCGCCGAGATGTTAGGTTGGGTTAGGTTAGGTTACATTACGTTATTGATGTATATAAAGGTCCCACGGAGTCATAGAGGCCAACAAGACAGAAATTTGGTCAAATATTACCGCCGAGATGTTAGGTTGGCTTAGGTTAGGTTATAATACGTTATTGATGTATATGAAGGTCAAACGGAGACGTAGAGGCCAACTCGCCAGATATGTTTTCAAATATTACCGGCGAGATGTTAGGTTGGGTTAGGTTAGGTTATATTACGTTATTGATGTATATAAAGGTCACACGGAGACATAGAGACCAACAAGACAGAAATGTGGTCAAATATTACCGCCGAGATGTTAGGTTGGGTTAGGTTAGGTTATATTACGTTATTGAAGCATATAAAGGTCCCACGGAGACGTAGAGGCCAACAAGCCAGGAATGTGGTCAAATATTACCGCCGAGATGTTAGGTTGGGTTAGGTTAGGTTATATTACGTTATTGATGTATATAAAGGTCCCACGGAGACGTAGAGGCCAACTCGCCAGGTATGTTGTCAAATATTACCGCCGAGATGTTAGCTTGGGTGAGGTTAGGTTATATTACGTTATTGATGTATATAAAGGTCCCACGGAGACGTAGAGTTCAACTCGCCAGAAATGTTTTCAAATATTAGCGCCGAGATGATGGGTTGGGTTAGGTTAGGTTATATTACGTTATTGATGTATATAAAGGTCCCACGGAGACGTAGAGGCCAACTCAACAGGAATGTTATCAAATATTACCGCCGAGATGATAGGTTGGGTTAGGTTAGGTTATATTACGTTATTGAAGTATATAAAGTTCCCACGGAGACGTAGAGGCCAACAAGCCAGGAATGTCGTCAAATATTACCGCCAAGATGTTAGATTGGGTTAGGCTAGCTTATATTATGTTATTGATGTATATAAAGGTCCCACGGAGACATAGAGACCAACAAGACAGAAATGTGGTCAAATATTACCGACGAGATGTTAGGTTGGGTTAGGTTAGGTTATATTACGTTATTGATGTATATAAAGGTCCCACGGAGACATAGAGACCAACAAGACAGAAATGTGGTCAAATATTACCGCCGAGATGTTAGGTTGGGTTAGGTTAGGTTATATTACGTTATTGATGTATATAAAGGTCCCACGGAGACGGAGAAGCCAACTCGCCAGGAATGTTGTCAAATATTACCGCCGAGATGTTAGGTTGGGTTAGGTTAGGTTATATTACGTTATTGATGTATATAAATGTCCCACGGAGACGAAGAGGCCAACTCGCCGGGAATGTTGTCAAATATTAACGACGAGATGTTAGGTTGGGTTAGGTTAGGTTATATTACGTTACTGATGTATATAAAGGTCCCACGGAGACATAGAGACCAACAAGACAGAAATGTGGTCAAATATTACCGCCGAGACGTTAGGTTGGGTTAGGTTAGGTTATATTACGTTATTGATGTATATAAAGGTCCCACGGAGACGGAGAAGCCAACTCGCCAGGAATGTTGTTAATTATTACCGCCGAGATGTTAGGTTGGGTTGGGTTAGGTTATATTACGTTATTGATGTATACAAAGGTCCCACGGAGACGTAGAGGCCAACTCGCCAGGTAAGTTTTCAAATATTACCGCCGAGATGTTAGGTTGGGTTAGGTTAGGCTATATTACGTTATTGATGTATATAAATGTCCCACGGAGACTTAGAATTCAACTCGCCAGGAATGTTTTCAAATATTAGCGCCGAGATGATGGGTTGGGTTAGGTTAGGTTATATTACGTTATTGATGTATATAAAGGTCCCACGGAGACGTAGAGGCCAACTCGCCAGGAATGTTGTCAAATATTAGCGCCGAGATGATAGGTTGGGTTAGGTTAGGTTATATTACGTTATTGATGTATATAAAGGTCCCACGGAGACGTAGAGGCCAACTCGCCAGGAATGTTGTCAAATATTACCGCCGAGATGCTAGATTGGGCTAGGTTAGGTTATATTACGTTATTGAAGCATATAAAGGTCCCACGGAGACGTAGAGGCCAACAAGCCAGGAATGTGGTCAAATATTACCGCCGAGATGTTAGGTTGGGTTAGGTTAGGTTATATTACGTTATTGATGTATATAAAGGTCCCACGGAGACGTAGAGGCCAACTCAACAGGAATGTTATCAAATATTACCGCCGCGATGATAGGTTGGGTTAGGTTGGGTTATATTACGTTATTGAAGTATATAAAGGTCCCACGGAGACGTAAAGGCCAACATGCCAGGAATGTGGTCAAATATTACCGCCGAGATGTTAGATTGGGTTAGGCTAGCTTATATTATGTTATTGATGTGTATAAAGGTCCCACGGAGACGTAGAGGCCAACTCGCCAGGAATGTTGTCAAATATTACCGACGAGATGTTAGGTTGGGTTAGGTTAGGTTATATTACGTTATTGATGTATATAAAGGTCCCACGGAGACATAGAGACCAACAAGACAGAAATGTGGTCAAATATTACCGCCGAGATGTTAGGTTGGGTTAGGTTAGGTTATATTACGTTATTGATGTATATAAAGGTCCCACGGAGACGTAGAGGCCAACTCAACAGGAATGTTATCAAATATTACCGCCGAGATGATAGGTTGGGTTAGGTTAGGTTATATTACGTTATTGAAGTATATAAAGTTCCCACGGAGACGTAGAGGCCAACAAGCCAGGAATGTCGTCAAATATTACCGCCAAGATGTTAGATTGGGTTAGGCTAGCTTATATTATGTTATTGATGTATATAAAGGTCCCACGGAGACATAGAGACCAACAAGACAGAAATGTGGTCAAATATTACCGACGAGATGTTAGGTTGGGTTAGGTTAGGTTATATTACGTTATTGATGTATATAAAGGTCCCACGGAGACATAGAGACCAACAAGACAGAAATGTGGTCAAATATTACCGCCGAGATGTTAGGTTGGGTTAGGTTAGGTTATATTACGTTATTGATGTATATAAAGGTCCCACGGAGACGGAGAAGCCAACTCGCCAGGAATGTTGTCAAATATTACCGCCGAGATGTTAGGTTGGGTTAGGTTAGGTTATATTACGTTATTGATGTATATAAATGTCCCACGGAGACGAAGAGGCCAACTCGCCGGGAATGTTGTCAAATATTAACGACGAGATGTTAGGTTGGGTTAGGTTAGGTTATATTACGTTATTGATGTATATAAAGGTCCCACGGAGACATAGAGACCAACAAGACAGAAATGTGGTCAAATATTACCGCCGAGACGTTAGGTTGGGTTAGGTTAGGTTATATTACGTTATTGATGTATATAAAGGTCCCACGGAGACGGAGAAGCCAACTCGCCAGGAATGTTGTTAATTATTACCGCCGAGATGTTAGGTTGGGTTGGGTTAGGTTATATTACGTTATTGATGTATACAAAGGTCCCACGGAGACGTAGAGGCCAACTCGCCAGGTAAGTTTTCAAATATTACCGCCGAGATGTTAGGTTGGGTTAGGTTAGGCTATATTACGTTATTGATGTATATAAATGTCCCACGGAGACTTAGAATTCAACTCGCCAGGAATGTTTTCAAATATTAGCGCCGAGATGATGGGTTGGGTTAGGTTAGGTTATATTACGTTATTGATGTATATAAAGGTCCCACGGAGACGTAGAGGCCAACTCGCCAGGAATGTTGTCAAATATTACCGCCGAGATGCTAGATTGGGCTAGGTTAGGTTATATTACGTTATTGAAGCATATAAAGGTCCCACGGAGACGTAGAGGCCAACAAGCCAGGAATGTGGTCAAATATTACCGCCGAGATGTTAGGTTGGGTTAGGTTAGGTTATATTACGTTATTGATGTATATAAAGGTCCCACGGAGACGTAGAGGCCAACTCAACAGGAATGTTATCAAATATTACCGCCGCGATGATAGGTTGGGTTAGGTTGGGTTATATTACGTTATTGAAGTATATAAAGGTCCCACGGAGACGTAAAGGCCAACATGCCAGGAATGTGGTCAAATATTACCGCCGAGATGTTAGATTGGGTTAGGCTAGCTTATATTATGTTATTGATGTGTATAAAGGTCCCACGGAGACGTAGAGGCCAACTCGCCAGGAATGTTGTCAAATATTACCGACGAGATGTTAGGTTGGGTTAGGTTAGGTTATATTACGTTATTGATGTATATAAAGGTCCCACGGAGACATAGAGACCAACAAGACAGAAATGTGGTCAAATATTACCGCCGAGATGTTAGGTTGGGTTAGGTTAGGTTATATTACGTTATTGATGTATATAAATGTCCCACGGAGAAGAAGAGGCCAACTCGCCAGGTATGTTTTCAAATATTACCGCCGAGATGTTAGATTGGGTTAGGCTAGCTTATATTATGTTATTGATGTATATAAAGGTCCCACGGAGACATAGAGACCAACAAGACAGAAATGTGGTCAAATATTACCGCCGAGATGTTAGGTTGGGTTAGGTTAGGTTATATTACGTTATTGATGTATATAAATGTCACACGGAGACGAAGAGGCCAACTCGCCAGGTATGTTTTCAAATATTACCGCCGAGATGTTAGATTGGTTTAGGTTAGGTTATATTACGTTATTGAAGTATATAAAGGTCCCACGGAGACGTAGAGTCCAACAAGCCAGGAATGTGGTCAAATATTACCGCCAAGATGTTAGATTGGGATAGACTAGCTTATATTATGTTATTGATGTATATAAAGGTCCCACGGAGACGTAGATGCCAACTCGTCAGGAATGTTGTCAAATATTACCGCCGAGATGATAGGTTGGGTTAGGTTAGGTTATAATACGTTATTGATGTATATGAAGTTCAAACGGAGACGTAGAGGCCAACTCGCCAGGAATGATGTCAAATATTACCGCCGAGATGTTAGGCTGGGTTAGGTTAGGTTACATTACGTTATTGATGTATATAAAGGTCCCACGGAGTCATAGAGACCAACAAGACAGAAATGTGGTCAAATATTACCGCCGAGATGTTAGGTTGGCTTAGGTTAGGTTATAATACGTTATTGATGTATATGAAGGTCAAACGGAGACGTAGAGGCCAACTCGCCAGGTATGTTTTCAAATATTAACGGCGAGATGTTAGGTTGGGTTAGGTTGGGTTATATTACGTTATTGATGTATATAAAGGTCACACGGAGACGAAGAGGCCAACTCGCCAGGTATGTTTTCAAATACTACCGCCGAGATGTTAGATTGGTTTAGGTTAGGTTATATTACGTTATTGATGTATATAAATGTCCCACGGAGACGAAGAGGCCAACTCGCCGGGAATGTTGTCAAATATTAACGACGAGATGTTAGGTTGGGTTAGGTTAGGTTATATTACGTTATTGATGTATATAAAGGTCCCACGGAGACATAGAGACCAACAAGACAGAAATGTGGTCAAATATTACCGCCGAGACGTTAGGTTGGGTTAGGTTAGGTTATATTACGTTATTGATGTATATAAAGGTCCCACGGAGACGGAGAAGCCAACTCGCCAGGAATGTTGTCAAATATTACCGCCGAGATGTTAGGTTGG
>CAXAJV010000734.1:0-12727 GCA_963969225.1 Xylocopa violacea | reverse complement strand
ATGTCCCCACCGAGAAGCAGGCGACAACACGCCAGGAATGTTGTAAAATATTACATTCGGCATGTTAGCTTGCCTTAGGCTAGAATACATAACGTTATAGACGTATATAATGTTACCACCGAGATCTACGGGCCGACACGCCAGGAATGATGTAAAATATTACATTCGACATGTCAGGTCGCCTTAGGCTAGGATATATAACGCTATAGACGTATATAATGATCCCACCGAGAAATAGGGGCCGACGCGTCAGGAATGTTGTAAAATACTACACCCGAGATGTTAGGTTCCCTTAGGTTAGGATATACAACGTTATAGACGTATAGAATGTTCCCACCGAGACGTAGGGACCGACATGCCAGGAATGTTGTAAAATATTACATCCCAGATTTTAGGTTGCGTTAGGTTAGGATATACAACGTTATAGACGTATATAATGTCCCTGTCGAGAAGCAGGCGAAGACACGCCAGGAATGATGTAAAATATTAAATCCCAGATGTTAGGTTGTGTTAGGTTAGGATATACAACGTTATAGACGTATATAATGTCCCCATCGAGAAGCAGGCGACGACACGCCAGGAATGTTGTAAAATATTACATCCGAGATGTTAGATTGCTTAGGCTAGGATATACAACGTTATAGACATATATAATGTCCCCATCGAGAAGCAGGCGACAACACGCCAGGAATGTTGTAAAATATTACACCTGAGATGTTAGGTTCCCTTAGGTTTGGATATACAACGCTATAGACGCATAGAGTGTTCCCAACGAGACGTAGGGACCGACATGACAGGAATGATGTAAAATATTACATCCGAGGTGTTGGGTTGCCTTAGGTTAGGATATACAAGGTTATAGATGTATTTAATGTCCCCATCGAGAAGCAGGCGACAACACGCCAGGAATGTTGTAAAATATTACACCTGAGATGTTAGGTTCCCTTAGGTTAGGATATAAAATGCTATAGACGCATAGAGTGTTCCCAACGAGACTTAGGGACCGACATGACAGGAATGATGTAAAATATTACATCCGAGATGTTGGGTTGCCTTAGGTTAGGATATACAAGGTTATAGATGTATTTAATGTCCCCATCGAGAAGTAGGCGACGACACGCCAGGAATGTTGTAAAATATTACATCCGAGATGTTAGGTTGCGTTAGGTTAGGATATATATCGTTATAAACGTATATAATGTTCCCAGCGAGACGTAGGAACTGACATGCCAGGAATGTTGTAAAATATTACATCCGAGATGTTATGTTGCCTTACGTTAAGATATGTAACGTTATAGACGTATATAATGTTCCCACCGAAAAGTAGGAGCCGAAGCGCCAGGAATGTTGTAAAATATTACATCCGAGATGTTAGATTGCTTAGGCTAGGATATACAACGTTATAGACGTATATAATGTCCCCATCGAGAAGCAGGCGACGACACGCCAGGAATGTTGTAAAATATAACATCCGAGATGTTATGTTGCCTTACGTTAGGATATGTAACGTTATAGACGCATAGAGTGTTCCCAACGAGACGTAGGGTCCGACATGACAGGAATGATGTAAAATATTACATCCGAGATGTTGGGTTGCCTTAGGTTAGGATATACAACGTTATAGACGTATATAATGTCCCCATCAAGAAGCAGGCGACGACACGCTAGGAATGTTGTAAAATATTACATCCCAGATGTTAGGTTTCGTTAGGTTAGGATATACAACGTTATAGACATATATAATGTCCCCACCGAGAAGCAGGCGACAACACGCCAGGAATGTTGTAAAATATTACATTCGGCATGTTAGGTTGCCTTAGGCTAGAATACATAACGTTATAGACGTATATCATGTTACCACCGAGATCTACGGGCCGACACGCCAGGAATGATGTAAAATATTACATTCGACATGTCAGGTCGCTTTAGGCTAGGATATATAACGCTATAGACGTATATAATGGTCCCACCGAGAAATAGGGGCCGACGCGTCAGGAATGTTGTAAAATACTACACCCGAGATGTTAGGTTCCCTTAGGTTAGGATATACAACGTTATAGACGTATAGAATGTTCCCACCGAGACGAAGGGACCGACATGCCAGGAATGTTGTAAAATATTACATTCGACATGTCAGGTCGCCTCAGGCTACGATATGTAACGTTATAGTCGCATATAATGTTACCACCGAGAAATACGGGTCGACGCGACAGAAATGATGTAAAATATTACATTCGACATGCTAGGTCGCCTTAGGCTAGGATATATAACGTTAAAGACGTATATAAAGTTCCCACCGAGAAATAGGTGCCGACGCGTCAGGAATGTTGTAAAATATTACATCCCAGATGTTAGGTTGCGTTAGGTTAGGATATACAACGTTATAGACGTATATAATCTCCCCATCAAGAAGCAGGCGACGACACGCCAGGAATGTTGTAAAATATTACATCCCAGATGTTAGGTTTCGTTAGGTTAGGATATACAACGTTATAGACATATATAATGTCCCCACCGAGAAGCAGGCGACAACACGCCAGGAATGATGTAAAATATTACATTCGACATGTCAGGTCGCCTTAGGCTAGGATATATAACGCTATAGACGTATATAATGATCCCACCGAGAAATAGGGGCCGACGCGTCAGGAATGTTGTAAAATACTACACCCGAGATGTTAGAATGCTTAGGCTAGGATATACAACGTTATAGACATATATAATGTCCCCATCGAGAAGCAGGCGACAACACGCCAGGAATGTTGTAAAATATTACATTCGGCATGTTAGGTTGCCTTAGGCTAGAATACATAACGTTATAGACGTATATCATGTTACCACCGAGATCTACGGGCCGACACGCCAGGAATGATGTAAAATATTACATTCGACATGTCAGGTCGCTTTAGGCTAGGATATATAACGCTATAGACGTATATAATGGTCCCACCGAGAAATAGGGGCCGACGCGTCAGGAATGTTGTAAAATACTACACCCGAGATGTTAGGTTCCCTTAGGTTAGGATATACAACGTTATAGACGTATAGAATGTTCCCACCGAGACGAAGGGACCGACATGCCAGGAATGTTGTAAAATATTACATTCGACATGTCAGGTCGCCTCAGGCTACGATATGTAACGTTATAGTCGCATATAATGTTACCACCGAGAAATACGGGTCGACGCGACAGAAATGATGTAAAATATTACATTCGACATGCTAGGTCGCCTTAGGCTAGGATATATAACGTTAAAGACGTATATAAAGTTCCCACCGAGAAATAGGTGCCGACGCGTCAGGAATGTTGTAAAATATTACATCCCAGATGTTAGGTTGCGTTAGGTTAGGATATACAACGTTATAGACGTATATAATCTCCCCATCAAGAAGCAGGCGACGACACGCCAGGAATGTTGTAAAATATTACATCCCAGATGTTAGGTTTCGTTAGGTTAGGATATACAACGTTATAGACATATATAATGTCCCCACCGAGAAGCAGGCGACAACACGCCAGGAATGTTGTAAAATATTACATTCGGCATGTTAGCTTGCCTTAGGCTAGAATACATAACGTTATAGACGTATATAATGTTACCACCGAGATCTACGGGCCGACACGCCAGGAATGATGTAAAATATTACATTCGACATGTCAGGTCGCCTTAGGCTAGGATATATAACGCTATAGACGTATATAATGATCCCACCGAGAAATAGGGGCCGACGCGTCAGGAATGTTGTAAAATACTACACCCGAGATGTTAGGTTCCCTTAGGTTAGGATATACAACGTTATAGACGTATAGAATGTTCCCACCGAGACGTAGGGACCGACATGCCAGGAATGTTGTAAAATATTACATCCCAGATTTTAGGTTGCGTTAGGTTAGGATATACAACGTTATAGACGTATATAATGTCCCTGTCGAGAAGCAGGCGAAGACACGCCAGGAATGATGTAAAATATTAAATCCCAGATGTTAGGTTGTGTTAGGTTAGGATATACAACGTTATAGACGTATATAATGTCCCCATCGAGAAGCAGGCGACGACACGCCAGGAATGTTGTAAAATATTACATCCGAGATGTTAGATTGCTTAGGCTAGGATATACAACGTTATAGACATATATAATGTCCCCATCGAGAAGCAGGCGACAACACGCCAGGAATGTTGTAAAATATTACACCTGAGATGTTAGGTTCCCTTAGGTTAGGATATAAAATGCTATAGACGCATAGAGTGTTCCCAACGAGACGTAGGGACCGACATGACAGGAATGATGTAAAATATTACATCCGAGATGTTAGGTTCCCTTAGGTTAGGATATACAACGTTATAGACGTATAGAATGTTCCCACCGAGACGTAGGGACCGACATGCCAGGAATGTTGTAAAATATTACATCCCAGATTTTAGGTTGCGTTAGGTTAGGATATACAACGTTATAGACGTATATAATGTCCCTGTCGAGAAGCAGGCGAAGACACGCCAGGAATGATGTAAAATATTAAATCCCAGATGTTAGGTTGCGTTAGGTTAGGATATACAACGTTATAGACGTATATAATGTCCCCATCGAGAAGCAGGCAACGACACGCCAGGAATGTTGTAAAATATTACATCCGAGATGTTAGATTGCTTAGGCTAGGATATACAACGTCATAGACATATATAATGTCCCCATCGAGAAGCAGGCGACAACACGCCAGGAATGTTGTAAAATATTACACCTGAGATGTTAGGTTCCCTTAGGTTAGGATATAAAATGCTATAGACGCATAGAGTGTTCCCAACGAGACGTAGGGACCGACATGACAGGAATGATGTAAAATATTACATCCGAGATGTTGGGTTGCCTTAGGTTAGGATATACAAGGTTATAGATGTATTTAATGTCCCCATCGAGAAGTAGGCGACGACACGCCAGGAATGTTGTAAAATATTACATCCGAGATGTTATGTTGCCTTACCTTAGGATATGCAACGTTATAGACGCATAGAGTGTTCCCAACGAGACGTAGGGACCGACATGACAGGAATGATGTAAAATATTACATCCGAGATGTTGGGATGCCTTAGGTTAGGATATACAACGTTATAGACGTATATAATGTCCCCATCGAGAAGCAGGCGACGACACGCCAGGAATGTTGTAAAATATTACATCCCAGATGTTAGGCTTCGTTAGGTTAGGATATACAACGTTATAGACATATATAATGTCCCCATCGAGAAGCAGGCGACAACACGCCAGGAATGATGTAAAATATTACATCCGAGATGTTAGGTTCCCTTAGGTTAGGATATACAACGTTATAGACGTATAGAATGTTCCCACCGAGACGTAGGGACCGACATGCCAGGAATGTTGTAAAATATTACATCCCAGATTTTAGGTTGCGTTAGGTTAGGATATACAACGTTATAGACGTATATAATGTCCCTGTCGAGAAGCAGGCGAAGACACGCCAGGAATGATGTAAAATATTAAATCCCAGATGTTAGGTTGCGTTAGGTTAGGATATACAACGTTATAGACGTATATAATGTCCCCATCGAGAAGCAGGCAACGACACGCCAGGAATGTTGTAAAATATTACATCCGAGATGTTAGATTGCTTAGGCTAGGATATACAACGTCATAGACATATATAATGTCCCCATCGAGAAGCAGGCGACAACATGCCAGGAATGTTGTAAAATATTACACCTGAGATGTTAGGTTCCCTTAGGTTAGGATATAAAATGCTATAGACGCATAGAGTGTTCCCAACGAGACGTAGGGACCGACATGACAGGAATGATGTAAAATATTACATCCGAGATGTTGGGTTGCCTTAGGTTAGGATATACAAGGTTATAGATGTATTTAATGTCCCCATCGAGAAGTAGGCGACGACACGCCAGGAATGTTGTAAAATATTACATCCGAGATGTTATGTTGCCTTACCTTAGGATATGCAACGTTATAGACGCATAGAGTGTTCCCAACGAGACGTAGGGACCGACATGACAGGAATGATGTAAAATATTACATCCGAGATGTTGGGATGCCTTAGGTTAGGATATACAACGTTATAGACGTATATAATGTCCCCATCGAGAAGCAGGCGACGACACGCCAGGAATGTTGTAAAATATTACATCCCAGATGTTAGGTTTCGTTAGGTTAGGATATACAACGTTATAGACATATATAATGTCCCCACCGAGAAGCAGGCGACAACACGCCAGGAATGTTGTAAAATATTACATTCGGCATGTTAGGTTGCCTTAGGCTAGAATACATAACGTTATAGACGTATATCATGTTACCACCGAGATCTACGGGCCGACACGCCAGGAATGATGTAAAATATTACATTCGACATGTCAGGTCGCTTTAGGCTAGGATATATAACGCTATAGACGTATATAATGGTCCCACCGAGAAATAGGGGCCGACGCGTCAGGAATGTTGTAAAATACTACACCCGAGATGTTAGGTTCCCTTAGGTTAGGATATACAACGTTATAGACGTATAGAATGTTCCCACCGAGACGAAGGGACCGACATGCCAGGAATGTTGTAAAATATTACATCCCAGATTTTAGGTTGCGTTAGGTTAGGATATACAACGTTATAGACGTATATAATGTCCCTATCGAGAAGCAGGCGAAGACACGTCAGGAATGATGTAAAATATTAAATCCCAGATGTTAGGTTGCCTTAGGTTAGGATATACAACGTTATAGACGTATATAATGTCCCCATCGAGAAGCAGGCGACGACACGCCAGGAATGTTGTAAAATATTACATTCGACATGTCAGGTCGCCTCAGGCTACGATATGTAACGTTATAGTCGCATATAATGTTACCACCGAGAAATACGGGTCGACGCGACAGGAATGATGTAAAATATTACATTCGACATGCTAGGTCGCCTTAGGCTAGGATATATAACGTTAAAGACGTATATAAAGTTCCCACCGAGAAATAGGTGCCGACGCGTCAGGAATGTTGTAAAATATTACATCCCAGATGTTAGGTTGCGTTAGGTTAGGATATACAACGTTATAGACGTATATAATCTCCCAATCAAGAAGCAGGCGACGACACGCCAGGAATGTTGTAAAATATTACATCCCAGATGTTAGGTTTCGTTAGGTTAGGATATACAACGTTATAGACATATATAATGTCCCCACCGAGAAGCAGGCGACAACACGCCAGGAATGTTGTAAAATATTACATTCGGCATGTTAGCTTGCCTTAGGCTAGAATACATAACGTTATAGACGTATATAATGTTACCACCGAGATCTACGGGCCGACACGCCAGGAATGATGTAAAATATTACATTCGACATGTCAGGTCGCCTTAGGCTAGGATATATAACGCTATAGACGTATATAATGATCCCACCGAGAAATAGGGGCCGACGCGTCAGGAATGTTGTAAAATACTACACCCGAGATGTTAGAATGCTTAGGCTAGGATATACAACGTTATAGACATATATAATGTCCCCATCGAGAAGCAGGCGACAACACGCCAGGAATGTTGTAAAATATTACACCTGAGATGTTAGGTTCCCTTAGGTTAGGATATAAAATGCTATAGACGCATAGAGTGTTCCCAACGAGACATAGGGACCGACATGACAGGAATGATGTAAAATATTACATCCGAGATGTTAGGTTCCCTTAGGTTAGGATATACAACGTTATAGACGTATAGAATGTTCCCACCGAGACGTAGGGACCGACATGCCAGGAATGTTGTAAAATATTACATCCCAGATTTTAGGTTGCGTTAGGTTAGGATATACAACGTTATAGACGTATATAATGTCCCTGTCGAGAAGCAGGCGAAGACACGCCAGGAATGATGTAAAATATTAAATCCCAGATGTTAGGTTGCGTTAGGTTAGGATATACAACGTTATAGACGTATATAATGTCCCCATCGAGAAGCAGGCAACGACACGCCAGGAATGTTGTAAAATATTACATCCGAGATGTTAGATTGCTTAGGCTAGGATATACAACGTCATAGACATATATAATGTCCCCATCGAGAAGCAGGCGACAACACGCCAGGAATGTTGTAAAATATTACACCTGAGATGTTAGGTTCCCTTAGGTTAGGATATAAAATGCTATAGACGCATAGAGTGTTCCCAACGAGACGTAGGGACCGACATGACAGGAATGATGTAAAATATTACATCCGAGATGTTGGGTTGCCTTAGGTTAGGATATACAAGGTTATAGATGTATTTAATGTCCCCATCGAGAAGTAGGCGACGACACGCCAGGAATGTTGTAAAATATTACATCCGAGATGTTATGTTGCCTTACCTTAGGATATGCAACGTTATAGACGCATAGAGTGTTCCCAACGAGACGTAGGGACCGACATGACAGGAATGATGTAAAATATTACATCCGAGATGTTGGGATGCCTTAGGTTAGGATATACAACGTTATAGACGTATATAATGTCCCCATCGAGAAGCAGGCGACGACACGCCAGGAATGTTGTAAAATATTACATCCCAGATGTTAGGCTTCGTTAGGTTAGGATATACAACGTTATAGACATATATAATGTCCCCATCGAGAAGCAGGCGACAACACGCCAGGAATGATGTAAAATATTACATCCGAGATGTTAGGTTCCCTTAGGTTAGGATATACAACGTTATAGACGTATAGAATGTTCCCACCGAGACGTAGGGACCGACATGCCAGGAATGTTGTAAAATATTACATCCCAGATTTTAGGTTGCGTTAGGTTAGGATATACAACGTTATAGACGTATATAATGTCCCTGTCGAGAAGCAGGCGAAGACACGCCAGGAATGATGTAAAATATTAAATCCCAGATGTTAGGTTGCGTTAGGTTAGGATATACAACGTTATAGACGTATATAATGTCCCCATCGAGAAGCAGGCAACGACACGCCAGGAATGTTGTAAAATATTACATCCGAGATGTTAGATTGCTTAGGCTAGGATATACAACGTCATAGACATATATAATGTCCCCATCGAGAAGCAGGCGACAACATGCCAGGAATGTTGTAAAATATTACACCTGAGATGTTAGGTTCCCTTAGGTTAGGATATAAAATGCTATAGACGCATAGAGTGTTCCCAACGAGACGTAGGGACCGACATGACAGGAATGATGTAAAATATTACATCCGAGATGTTGGGTTGCCTTAGGTTAGGATATACAAGGTTATAGATGTATTTAATGTCCCCATCGAGAAGTAGGCGACGACACGCCAGGAATGTTGTAAGATATTACATCCGAGATGTTATGTTGCCTTACTTTAGGATATGCAACGTTATAGACGCATAGAGTGTTCCCAACGAGACGTAGGGACCGACATGACAGGAATGATGTAAAATATTACATCCGAGATGTTGGGATGCCTTAGGTTAGGATATACAACGTTATAGACGTATATAATGTCCCCATCGAGAAGCAGGCGACGACACGCCAGGAATGTTGTAAAATATTACATCCCAGATGTTAGGTTTCGTTAGGTTAGGATATACAACGTTATAGACATATATAATGTCCCCACCGAGAAGCAGGCGACAACACGCCAGGAATGTTGTAAAATATTACATTCGGCATGTTAGGTTGCCTTAGGCTAGAATACATAACGTTATAGACGTATATCATGTTACCACCGAGATCTACGGGCCGACACGCCAGGAATGATGTAAAATATTACATTCGACATGTCAGGTCGCTTTAGGCTAGGATATATAACGCTATAGACGTATATAATGGTCCCACCGAGAAATAGGGGCCGACGCGTCAGGAATGTTGTAAAATACTACACCCGAGATGTTAGGTTCCCTTAGGTTAGGATATACAACGTTATAGACGTATAGAATGTTCCCACCGAGACGAAGGGACCGACATGCCAGGAATGTTGTAAAATATTACATCCCAGATTTTAGGTTGCGTTAGGTTAGGATATACAACGTTATAGACGTATATAATGTCCCTATCGAGAAGCAGGCGAAGACACGTCAGGAATGATGTAAAATATTAAATCCCAGATGTTAGGTTGCCTTAGGTTAGGATATACAACGTTATAGACGTATATAATGTCCCCATCGAGAAGCAGGCGACGACACGCCAGGAATGTTGTAAAATATTACATTCGACATGTCAGGTCGCCTCAGGCTACGATATGTAACGTTATAGTCGCATATAATGTTACCACCGAGAAATACGGGTCGACGCGACAGGAATGATGTAAAATATTACATTCGACATGCTAGGTCGCCTTAGGCTAGGATATATAACGTTAAAGACGTATATAAAGTTCCCACCGAGAAATAGGTGCCGACGCGTCAGGAATGTTGTAAAATATTACATCCCAGATGTTAGGTTGCGTTAGGTTAGGATATACAACGTTATAGACGTATATAATCTCCCCATCAAGAAGCAGGCGACGACACGCCAGGAATGTTGTAAAATATTACATCCCAGATGTTAGGTTTCGTTAGGTTAGGATATACAACGTTATAGACATATATAATGTCCCCACCGAGAAGCAGGCGACAACACGCCAGGAATGTTGTAAAATATTACATTCGGCATGTTAGCTTGCCTTAGGCTAGAATACATAACGTTATAGACGTATATAATGTTACCACCGAGATCTACGGGCCGACACGCCAGGAATGATGTAAAATATTACATTCGACATGTCAGGTCGCCTTAGGCTAGGATATATAACGCTATAGACGTATATAATGATCCCACCGAGAAATAGGGGCCGACGCGTCAGGAATGTTGTAAAATACTACACCCGAGATGTTAGAATGCTTAGGCTAGGATATACAACGTTATAGACATATATAATGTCCCCATCGAGAAGCAGGCGACAACACGCCAGGAATGTTGTAAAATATTACACCTGAGATGTTAGGTTCCCTTAGGTTAGGATATAAAATGCTATAGACGCATAGAGTGTTCCCAACGAGACGTAGGGACCGACATGACAGGAATGATGTAAAATATTACATCCGAGATGTTAGGTTCCCTTAGGTTAGGATATACAACGTTATAGACGTATAGAATGTTCCCACCGAGACGTAGGGACCGACATGCCAGGAATGTTGTAAAATATTACATCCCAGATTTTAGGTTGCGTTAGGTTAGGATATACAACGTTATAGACGTATATAATGTCCCTGTCGAGAAGCAGGCGAAGACACGCCAGGAATGATGTAAAATATTAAATCCCAGATGTTAGGTTGCGTTAGGTTAGGATATACAACGTTATAGACGTATATAATGTCCCCATCGAGAAGCAGGCAACGACACGCCAGGAATGTTGTAAAATATTACATCCGAGATGTTAGATTGCTTAGGCTAGGATATACAACGTCATAGACATATATAATGTCCCCATCGAGAAGCAGGCGACAACACGCCAGGAATGTTGTAAAATATTACACCTGAGATGTTAGGTTCCCTTAGGTTAGGATATAAAATGCTATAGACGCATAGAGTGTTCCCAACGAGACGTAGGGACCGACATGACAGGAATGATGTAAAATATTACATCCGAGATGTTGGGTTGCCTTAGGTTAGGATATACAAGGTTATAGATGTATTTAATGTCCCCATCGAGAAGTAGGCGACGACACGCCAGGAATGTTGTAAAATATTACATCCGAGATGTTATTTTGCCTTACCTTAGGATATGCAACGTTATAGACGCATAGAGTGTTCCCAACGAGACGTAGGGACCGACATGACAGGAATGATGTAAAATATTACATCCGAGATGTTGGGATGCCTTAGGTTAGGATATACAACGTTATAGACGTATATAATGTCCCCATCGAGAAGCAGGCGACGACACGCCAGGAATGTTGTAAAATATTACATCCCAGATGTTAGGCTTCGTTAGGTTAGGATATACAACGTTATAGACATATATAATGTCCCCATCGAGAAGCAGGCGACAACACGCCAGGAATGATGTAAAATATTACATCCGAGATGTTAGGTTCCCTTAGGTTAGGATATACAACGTTATAGACGTATAGAATGTTCCCACCGAGACGTAGGGACCGACATGCCAGGAATGTTGTAAAATATTACATCCCAGATTTTAGGTTGCGTTAGGTTAGGATATACAACGTTATAGACGTATATAATGTCCCTGTCGAGAAGCAGGCGAAGACACGCCAGGAATGATGTAAAATATTAAATCCCAGATGTTAGGTTGCGTTAGGTTAGGATATACAACGTTATAGACGTATATAATGTCCCCATCGAGAAGCAGGCAACGACACGCCAGGAATGTTGTAAAATATTACATCCGAGATGTTAGATTGCTTAGGCTAGGATATACAACGTCATAGACATATATAATGTCCCCATCGAGAAGCAGGCGACAACATGCCAGGAATGTTGTAAAATATTACACCTGAGATGTTAGGTTCCCTTAGGTTAGGATATAAAATGCTATAGACGCATAGAGTGTTCCCAACGAGACGTAGGGACCGACATGACAGGAATGATGTAAAATATTACATCCGAGATGTTGGGTTGCCTTAGGTTAGGATATACAACGTTATAGATGTATTTAATGTCCCCATCGAGAAGTAGGCGACGACACGCCAGGAATGTTGTAAAATATTACATCCGAGATGTTAGGTTGCGTTAGGTTAGGATATATATCGT